>JACXSJ010000863.1:0-92820 GCA_014851325.1 Pentalonia nigronervosa | reverse complement strand
GTGTCCTTGGTATGTTTTAAACTATGAAACTGTTAAAAAAAAACTGCATTTGGTATCTCAAGAATAAAATTAATGCATTGTAAAACGGAACAATGCATTCAAGTGCCAGACCTGATCAACGCGCGTGTAAGATAAATAATGCGTTATGCAAATCAACATGTCATACATATGTTACATACACCAATATTATGAAAATAAATTGTTTAATTTTATTCATGTGAGGTTATTGCGTATCTGAGTATAAATTATGCAAAACTAAACATAAAAAACATAATACCATGTAAAATGTTAAACGATGACATCACATTTCAGAAGGCAATTTTTTTTTTTTGTGACAACAAAATGATAACCACGATCGTGGTCTCATCGACTGATAAACTCTAAGGCCTACGTGAAACAGTACTCGACTAAATATATAATAATGTCAATAATAATACTATATATAATACGATGCATAATAAAATGAATTTTATAGCATAGAAATGTATTGTGTATATGCCCTACACTATGAGCTAGAAATATGAAAATTAGTAACAAAAAAAATTGTTTTCTTCTGTTAACAATATTAATAAAAAGTGTATAGTGAATTTAAAAAAAATACATGACTCGTATCGAGTTCAATTGATTAGGACTCATAATAATTATTGCATACTCGCCCATCGAAAAGTTGGTATAATTTTCTTGTAATTCCGCAAAAATGATAAATTTTTTCGATTATTTTTTCATTCCATATAAACGATAGATTTACAAAAATACAAAATTAATCGTTATGTTATGCATAATATTATAGCATCAAAACTTGAAATATTTAAAATACTTGCGAATATGCAAAAAACAAAGTGGCAGTATAAAATTGAATATTTGGAGTGAATAAAACAAATGTATGGTTCACTGCTCTGCCATAAATTTTATCTAGATACAGTAATCGCACCGGCGCGATGACTAGATAAGTCATTTTTTTTTAAATTTTTCGAGAAAAAAAAAACTTCCTATAAATTAGTAAATTAACCAAACGAGATGTTAACATACGTGTAAAATTAAGACATACAAAATACAATAATTTTCTATGGTGTTCGTACTTTATTCGTGATAATAATTTATAAATACTAAAAAATTACAATAAATACTTTTTCAATAATTATAATTGTAAGTCTTGCGTTTAATTTTTATTTTGGACACACTCGGTAATTGCAATTAACCAAAAAGAAAACAATCTCAAAAATTCACTATAGACTCCAGTACTAATCAAATAAAAAAAACAAAAATAGTCAAACATACACTTATAGTTATCTACATTATTATTGCAATAAATTTCTTTTTAAATGTCATTGATTCTGTTATAGTAAATAAAAAACCATTGCACTAGTTATTGCACTGCATAGGATATCTACTCGTAAACTAGATAAGCATTAGATTCTAAAGTATAATAGAATCGTTAGAAGAAATAAAAAAAAAAAAAATACGAATGTAATATATTATTTAAAAAATAAAAAATGTGTATACATATATAATATTTTTACGGATACGTCAAAAGCAAAACTAATGGGATGTTGAAGCACACCCACCCACCTGTTATAAAACACCTAAAATAATGCAAAAAAGAACCGTTCTTTTATTCGGTATGGAGTTAAAAAAAAAAAAAAAAAAACACGGAACGTCCAGTGTAAGTTGGATGCCTTCATCTATTATCATATTATTGTACGTTAATTGTATTGCGTATTGTACAGGCACGTTAATTATTATACGCGCCGTCGTCCGGCCAGTGTGCGGCAAGTCTGAGGCACCACCGCCCGCACACTCCGAAGTGCCAACCGCCACCTTTGCCCGCAATCGCCGATACAATGAACCGTATTATTATGCTCGTTGATTAATATTGCCGCCCCCCCCCCCCAAAAAAAAAAAAAAAAATTTTTTTCTCCGGCGGGTGACGACCGGCCCTCCGCAGCCCGTCTGCCCTGCACGCTTATCTTCCCCGTCGCGGAGTAACATATACGGCACTACTACATACCGTTTTATACATCCGTTTCACCGTAACTACGGAGTAGCGATCCGTTAAAAGTATTCCCCGGCGACGTCCGCGGGGAACAACCGCGATGGTACGACCACCGGTCCGCGCGAATATTATGTATACGTACGTATTATTGTTTTGTTGTTATCGTATTGACGAGTGTCTGGCGCTGGTGCGTGGTATTTGATTATAATTTTATTTATATTCCAATGGTAACCGCGTAGTGGAGTCGTGTATTGTTTTTTTTTTTATATATATTATATGTATATAAAAACGTCTGTCTGTCTGTTTGTTCTTTTTGAATTCCCAAGCCGGTCGACCGATCGCGATTAAATTTGGGACAGAGATAGATTAGACCTCTGGGATGAAGATGGACTGATTTAAAAAGGTAGAGGTCTGACCCAGGGAGGTGCTCGCACAGGGATTTTAAGATTTACTGTGGAAATATTTGTTTATAAATGGTTGCTATTAGTGACTATGGTCGTTATTGGTTTGTATAATCTCTGTTTATTTATAAGTAGAGGTCGGCTTTTTATAATTTTACATATTTGTTTCTAGTGTATGCAGTTAAATGGGAGTAAGATATATTTACGATTCATAAAACAAAAAGTTCGAAGAGAAAAATTTATTTTGCAAAAAAAAAAATATTTTAGGGGTTAGAGAATATTTTTAAAATATTGGCATAGTAAACATACTTCATGCATATCGGCATTTTGATAAATACAATATTCATTAAACGATTTATTTCTGGGTTCCAATAAAAATTAATCACCAGATATACTTTATCGATTGTGATAGCACATCGATTATTTCGTTAGCTGTCACGACTATTCAGTCGTCCGCCGCGTCGCGTGTTGATATTTGATTACGATATATTATTGCTTATATATTGTCTTTCACTCGTTTCACTATAACATATAAATATGCTAAAAACATCAAGCAGTTTAAAAAGCTTATTTGCTCAATGGATTTCGTTGTACAATAACCAACAAACGATTTTCACGACAGACGGTTCAACAATTTTTTGTCAAGTTTGTGCCAAAAATATTTCGTGCCCCAAAAAGTCACACATAACACAACATGTAGATACATACGACTGTCCACAGAAATAGTTTAAATCGTAAATTAAATACTTCATCAAAACAATTATTTATATCAAAAGCTACTCCCTATGTTAACAATTTAAATAATTTTAACAAAAATGTGTGTCTAGCCTTAATACCTAGCAGCTAATATACCTTGGTATAAAATTATTTACTCGTATTTATCCGTATTAACTAGGTGGGAAACTTGGCTGGAAGCCGCTGTATTTAATTACGATAATTTTGAGGATTTAAAAAATGTTATAGACAAATTAAGTGAAGAAAAATCGTCAGTCAATATGGAAAAATGTAAATACATGTTACACCTATAGTGTGTAAAAAATGATTTGATTTCTATTAAAACTAATTTTCTTAAAAATGAATTAAATTAAATAAATTTAAAACCAAATTAATAAATAATAAATTTTTAACTGAATATTTTTTTATTTTATTTATTTTTTTTTTTATAATAAAATAATATTAAGATAATATATTGCCTATTTTAAGCAATATAAAAACATCATATTTTAAGGATATTAAGAGAATATTAATCCGACCTCTATTTATAAGGTTGTCAATGGTTACATATTTTATAACTATTATAATTAATAAGAATATATTATATACACATTTTTGAAAATAAATTTATAGAAAAAAACAAATCTTTGGCACGGGCAACCGTCGCAATGTTTTTCATGTACCCTCCTAATTCTGATTTCACTTACTTACACACCTCACGAGATCCACCGCAAGTGGATTGCTTACCTGATAATTTACTGCTCGCATATTGTCCATGATTTGATTGAGTGGATCGCCTACCTAGGTGGTTTAGATGCATGTAAATCACTTCAGGTTAATCTTAACTTAATATTTTGCTCAGGCAATGTTGGACGGGATAGCTAGTAATATATATACGTATATATAAATGTCTGTCTGTTCCTTTATGCATTTCTAAACCGTTCAACCAATTGTAAATAAATTTGGGACACAGATAGATTAGACCTCTGGGAAGAAGATAGACTAATTTAAAAAGATAGATTTCCAATCCCGGAAACTGCTCAAACAAGAATTTTGAGATTTACGATGAAAATATTTGTTTATAAATGATTGCTATAATTAGTTTATAATAATGATAATAATGAGTTGTAATTATAATTAGTGCGAAAGAAATTGTTATGCCTGCTCACGCGTCGAAAAACCTTCTGATTTATTTATGTACGCACCAAAATAAAAAACAAAATAATATTGTGTATCCAAAACCACTTTAATAAATAGCATTAAACTGAATTGTCAGGCTTTTCTCGATAAAACAAATAAAAATACATAATGATTCGAAATAAATTGGATATTGTTGTAATGATATTACTTAGTATATTTTAACCATTATATTGTAAAACAAAACATATTATTCATATAGCGTTGGCATTATTATTTTTTTTAATTAGCAACGAAGTGCACGGGAACATCTAGTATAATATATACTTTATTACGATCTATCATTTTTGTGTTTTTTTCTATTTGTTCGAGTTTTACGCCCGTTTAGATTTCTCAGCACTAAATTAACATAATACCCAATATTATATACCATTTTTTTTTTCTATTTATTATATCGTGTCGTGAGTTTTATTATTATTATTTTTCCCATGTCTCGTACATATATACATATTATAAAAATCCACAGCGCCGCTTTGGCCCTTTTGGGTTTGGCTCGTGGTTGACGACCTTGTTCCTACTGCGACAGGTGACCACATGACATTCGACACCCCAGCACCCGGTTTTGGCGATTTGTCAAACGGTCACAAACAATAACAAACAAGGGGCTTATCCTAACATTAAAAAGATTATTTCAAATTGCATTTACAATTTAATTAAGTTTTGCAACGTATAAACGAATTTCTTCAAGTATGCCACAAATTATATTGATTGAGGTCTATTTTAAATATTGAGAGGGTTTGTCAAATGACATTAAAAAACTGAATCAGTATTAAATAAATACAGCAAGAAACAAGGAAAATAGTTTTAACATTAATTATTTAAATTATACAATTATACATAATATAATTTGTAACAATTGAGTATAGTTTGTAAAATATTAGTTATTTATTGTAATAATGAAACCCCTATTTTTTTTTTTAAACCCAAGGGTTAGTTTAGATATTATTTTAGTTTTCCCAAAAATTTAGGTCTAATCGTGCCTATGGAATATGTCCGAACATATAATTATTAATAAATAAATAGGTTATTGCGACCGATAAAAATGTAAAACAGATTCACAACTATAATATATTGTGTAATAATGTTTGGACGTATTTGATTGTTGCGCCAACCGATAGAGAATTTTTTTCTCGACATTTTTATGTTTGAAACGAGTTTTTTTTTAAAAAAAGGTAGATTTATTTGGTTATTGTACCGATGCATTCAATCAGCGAATTCTATATTATAATATTCAAGCCCTGAATTTAAGATAATACGAATCGTATCGGTATTTCCGATAGAGAACGACAATCGTCGGTGTGTACAACACATGTTATATTAAATTTATCGCCGAATGGAATTCACGACTTATACGGATATTATATTATTCGATACAGAGTGATTGAAAATGAATGTTATAACTCCGTTTATTGATTCAAAGAGAAGAAAAATGTATAATACGAAATTTTTTTGAATTAGAAAACATCTAATATGATTTTTACATTTTATAATTTTTCACAATATTTTATGAGGATTTTTGGCGCTGGACTTTAAACGTATATAAAATCTCTAAGAGTCTCTCAGGCATAGAGTTTTGCATTAACAGTTGTTGCATTCAAGCACTAATGTATATTAAAAAAAAAATGTCTTCATATTGTATAATATTTGAAAAAAAGTATAGTCGGCTCCCATTTGAGTTTCTAAAATCGACTCCTAAAACTCCCCTAATATATTGTAAACAATTATAAGATGTACAAATCACTTTATATCAATGGTTCCCAACCCATTGGCCATGACTAATAATGAACTACATTTTAATTTATGGAGATTGGCATCGACATTAAAATCGTATATGATTTTAAAAATGTCTATATTTTTGATTATTTTTGGTTTTGTTAAACCTGTCTATTAGTGTGTTTATAAGTTTTACTTGTTTATTCAATAACTAAGCCTCAATGATTTTTATTACAAAACTGATAGTCCGCAAAACTAAAAATGTTATAGTAGCCGCTGCTTTAGATGTTTCTAAATAAAAAAAAAACGTTCATTTCACGCGTTTTTTTAAGTCTATTTATGTGATAAAATGACTGTAACATACATTTTGAATTACCTTGTAAATACCATTCAACTTCCTGCAACACGACGACCGTGTACAGAGATCATCAGACGACGAAACTCGGTCGGAATTTACTATATGAAATACTATAATACCGCCCGTGTGTATATATCCTCAGTGAGAAATAGATTAAAAAAAAAATTCCAACAGAATTACTATTTCGACCCGCGCCGGGTTTCAATAGGAATTTACATTCCACCGCCGCCACCGGTTACACAATGCACGACAAACATACTTTACTCGCGAGTTTGTCTATTACTTTCGTCAATGATGATAGGAAGGGGAAGAAGCTTTTTCATATATTTTTCTTTCCACCCCGATGACCGCATTGAAAACAAAAATACGCATGGAGATACCATTCAACGATATTAAAATAATTTCAATAACACATATTATGTTCGATATATTATACAGAGTGAACTATTTAAGACCGCTTAACCCCATTTTTCACTTTGACGAGGTATATTCATTCGATTTCTGAATTTAGAATTTTTTAAGTCCAAAAAAAGACCAAATTTTCAAAATTTCCGATATTTTTGTTATACTCAAAGAGTTTCCCGTGCGTATCGCTAATTTCATTTTTTTTTTTGTCCAGATAAGAACCTCCATTTTTACTGCAAATTACTCAACGGATGGTTTCCTTAAAAATGTTGATGCGTTTAAATCTAAATTTTAATAAATAGTTTCTAAACTATTTAATTGTTTATATATCATAATGCTATGGATAACAATCCTTAAAAATGGTTTTGCAAAAATTTACAAATTCTCTATGTCGATAGATCAATAGTAATTACTGATATTTACTAATCATCTTAGCCTCTATATCTTCAATGCAACTGTTCTAAGTAAGTAATACATGTTTATGTTATAAAATGTTAATACATTTCTACTTTAATTGTATGTAATTGATAATTATGCATTATTTTAACACTTTTTTTTGTTTTTTAAATAAATAACTAATACATAAAAATGTGTATGCGTATTTACCTAATTATTTGTGGTACATAAACGTTGTGCCTGACCCCAATTAATTATTGTATCGTGTTTGGCTATTATTAGAACTAAGACTCTACGCTGGAATTCAAACGTCGTCGGAGAATGCCATTATTTTGAACCAGTAATTAATATATTTTGCGACGTACTATCGTGGTGAATTTTAATTTATTATTATAATTATTTAACACGTCGCACGTGGCCCTTTGGGATGGAAATTATGCGCAGTACAGACTGAGCTTGGATTGTAATAATAGCACAGAATTCGAAAACCGCCGTGTAAGAATACAAATAATATAATATAAACGAATAAATTGTTAAGGCGTGTAAGTAATTTCATTTTAATGGATTGCAGTGAGTATAATAATATAGTAAGTACGGACTGCGAGTGGTTTCGTCTCAATATCGTGTTATGCGCATCGGGTTTGATGCGTGAAATTTCAAGAAATTTTATCCACCCCAAAAATTGATATCCCGAAAATATAATTGTTTTTCTTTTTTTTTTATTGATCGACAGTTTGACATGCATTGAATGAAGCTCGACAATATATACGCATTGACTACATTATAATTTAGGCCTTGAATTCGATACCTTAAAAATATTTAAAAAAATTCACAAAAAAATATATAAAATGACATAAAAATGTTTAAAAAAAAATGACATAAGAAATGAATATTTTATATTTTTTACAATTGACAAACAATTATTTGTAATACTTTTAAGAGATATTTTCTATCTCTACACTCTAAATAATAGACATTAACGAACTAAAAATTCAGTCCAACACAAAATAATGTTATAAAACAAAAATATGAAAAATAAATATGTATCTATATGTTACCAGTCTAGTACCTACAGTCTACAATCTTTATTTTCCAAATAATAAATAATTAATACATAAATGGAATATTTATACAATTAATTACGATAAATCGTATTGACAATATTGAGAATAATTTATCATGTTACGTTTTTTGAATATTTAATTTTATCAAAATAATGTATAACTTAATAAGAAAAATTGCAAATTTATTATGTACAAAAAGTAGAAAAATTACTTTAATGCACCAAAAATACTAAAACATAACTGTAAAGCAAATAATGCCCTAAAAAATGCAAAATAAAAGTCGTAACATTAGATTCTGTATTCCGTAAATTAATTTTATGTAGAGATAAGCATCGCAATAAAATAAAAGAAAAAATAATTAAAATGCCTTAAATTCCTTCAAAATGGTATTACAAAAATATAAAATATAAAAAATATTGGATCTAGTATTTATTATACATCGACACTTTTTTTAAATTATAAAAATATATAGATTAATATTAATTAACAAAAATGTTTAAATCACCATTATAGCTCCCATATCTGCCAAACCCATTATCATTAACCTATTATCATGAGTACACAAAATCAAATAATTCAAAAACTATTCATTTGAATTTCAATTTTGATACGTGAAAGTTTCCTGAAAAATTATCCGCTCAATAATTTCCTTAGGGCCGGAGTGACGTAGTAGTCACGCATTTCACAGTCATCGGTTCGATTCATAACAAAGTGAAAAATAAATTGTGTGATTTTATACAATCATAATTTTCCCGTGCTGTTATCTGATTACGTCATCCCGTTTCCAACTAGTTCCCACTCCACATGTTTCCTCTTAGAGAAGGGGGTAGTATCACGCATTGTATGTTATATATAAAGGTAAACAGACCACATGATCTCCCTACTACCCACTTGTGATAAGCATTGACGAAGACCTTGAGGTTGTTTCAATGAAAATTAAAAAAAAAAAATAATTTACAGTTGAAAAGAGATGGTGGGAGGGGTTTCTAGTTTGAAAAACACAACCCTCGTATCTCCACATAACACTTCTCAAGTAGTACATAAAATCTCTAAAATTTGAAAATACGGTCTTCTAGATATTTTGAAACTTTCAAGAATCAGAATTTGAAAAAATTGAGCGTGAATATGCTCGGTGAATCACCCTATACTATACATATTATGTACAATATTTATATACTTATATTATATACACACATCGTTATTGGCTCGGTTGTTTGGACTGACTCAATTAGATAGGCTCCACATACAAACGCGTGTATTCTCTAAAAACGATTATTTTTTCGCCTTGTAAAATATTTCGAAAACCAACAACAGCCAGGTAACCCTAGAAACGTGTATCGATTTTCGTTAATTTTCCGATGAGTGTTTCCAAATGGTTTGTTCTCGGTCCGGTTAAGGTTAAGGTGCAACGACAACCATAAAATAGACATCCCGGGGACGACTAGAAGACCACTACACAGTGGTCCAAAATTAAAGTTTACCGCGTCGAATGTATAATGTTGGCTTTATGTTAAAAATTAAACTAATGAAACTTAAAATATGAATTATATAGGTACGAGCTTTTATTACTTAAATATGATATTTAATATATTTTATTAAATTTTTTTTGAACAGTTTGAGAACTACAATATTATGAAAACAATTGGATAGTACAATATTTTGAATCCATTATTATTATTATTTCTTATTATTAACTGTTATTTATTCGTCTTGTATTTAATTGTCTAGTTTATCTTCATAAACATAAAAATAGAATAGAATACCTAATATTTAAATTTTCATAGTACCTATCTGATAAATTACCTAATAATACATTTTATACGGTAATAAAATTGCCAGCATCTTAAAGGCGGCTAAAAATAGATAAATTAAACATGATTAGAAAGTTGTGAAATATGATCTACAATAGATTATTAAAACATTTTTAATAAAATAAAAAGGCGAAAATAGTCAATTTTCATGAATATTTTTTAAATTCACGAGATCAGAAATTACTCAATAGTTATTCTATTGCACTACAAATAAATTAAAGAAAGAGTACTAATTTTAAATTTTAAACGACTTACCTTCGATTTTTATATCCATATTAATTTTTCAAAATAAAAAAAAAATAACATTTACCAACGATTTATAAAAAATTAAACAGGTACTTTATTCTTGCTGTTCATTCGAAAAATGAACAACGTATACATACTTACTCGCGCAGATGATTTCTTACTACAATTAATTCGATATTGGTACACAAAATGTCATATTTATAATTAGTATATTTTACACAACTTGCAGTTTATCATCAGAATGATATTAATATATTAATTTTATTATTTGTTTTGACACGCTAAACTTTCATTTTGGACTAGTGTGCGTTATTTACAAAATAATGTGCGTAAACATCAAGTCAATTTGTATTAAGTATGATAATATGCTAAACGAGAGAAACCGCATAACTACCGACAATAATATACTATTTTACATTTAAAACTATATTCCAGGCCTATAATACTTGTAAACCCGAAATACCAAATTTTCTTGCTCTGTCAATTGCAATTATTCGGTGCGAAAAATCAAAACTTATAATATTATACTATCATTCGAGTAATGTTATGATCCTTACCAACTTATTTGTTGAAACGACAGTGGTATCAAAATTTCTAAACCGAAATAGTTCGACGAGCCTTAACTGGTTGGAAAAGTCATATCGGAAAATGTCAAATACTGTCATTCGTGGATCAATATGAATGTCTTTGTCAGAAATGTATCAAGTCAAAAATGTTGATTTTTCGGGAGAAGATAAAAAAGTTTCTATGATTTGACTCGTTTCTCAAGAAATGATTTTTCACACATTAATATATCACGATAACGAGACTTTAAGTGTTAATAACAGTGTTACTAATCGATAAGAGTAAAATGTGCTACAATTTTAATACATTTATGTATAATATCAAAATAACCAAAAAATGGCCTAACCCACGTTTCTCACGTTTTTATCATTAAAATAATTTTAACCTGGACAGAAAAAAATGAAATTTTTTATAAGATAATGCGACCAAAGCCGAGAGTCGGGCGGAGATTATTCGCCACTGTCATCATTGAACTGCAGAATCCGTTGCAGATCAGCCGCCTACCTCCAAAAATAAGTTTGGTGAATTAACTATTATTTGGGCAAAAAAAAACCACCCAAATCGAGCGAGCGGCTGACCACAATATTATTATTATATGACTGTCGGTCTTATCGTCGCGGCCATTTTCTATGCGTTCTAACTTAACCATCCAATTCTCGAACAAATTGGCTTGACACTGCGAATACATAATATATTATTGTAGGTATTTCATATATTATGTTCTATATTCCAAAATTTAGAGAATATTGTTGTTGTGCAGTGCATTGAAATTTTTTCTGCAAATATTAAACTATAACTCACCGTTATCATTTCGCGTGACCGTCCCGCACAACTACGCATTATATAGGTCAGAGTTCAGCAATTATTTTAAAAGTGGGTCTAAATGATTTAAAAACCAAATATACATTTGAGGTTTGGAATTTTTTTTTTTAACAACATTTAGTATCTAGGTAAATATTTATTTTATTTAGTTTAATTTTTACGAACAAAATTTACCGTGAGTTATTATGCAGTGTAAAGTATAATAAAATATTATAAACTTTAAAGAAAAACTTAATTATAATAAAATATATGTAGGGAGAACTCTAATTACTGTTGTTTCTTCAAAAAATAACATATAACAATAGCAATAATCATAATAAGTTCTTAAAAAACACACACACACACACACATATAAGTCTAGGCATTATAGATTTATTTTTATTTAAATACGGAATATTTTAAATCATACTAGGAGTTATTGACATAAGAGGTAATAATGATGGGAAGAGAGGAGGACATAGTTATAAGTTGTCAAAAGTTATTATCCGATCACATTGAACAATGTGCTTTTACTTTTTATGTATTTCTTTGTGCCTAACTTAATGAATATTTTATTATGTTAGGATAGTTAAACAATTTAATCAAATAATGTAATATTTCTTATACGATTTCTAAGTATATTTTTCACAGACTAAACAATAGAATTCATTTTGTAAATAAAATGTGTGAAAACAAAAAGTGTTGGTTTCTTAAATAAGTCACAACTAGAATAATTATAAAAGATAAATTTAATCAGGAATTCATTCATTCTATATATACCATATAAGGCAGTGTTGCGTTTTCAATGTTAAGACTCGTCTAGATAAATTATTTAGATAATTATTTATTTATCTTCCATCTTATCTAGATAAATAATAACGAGTTATCTAAATAAATTCATAAACCACATTGTTATGTAAACATATTCCAGAATTGCCCAAACATTTTTGAGTTTTATACTAGTAACATAAAATGGTATACAAAACATTGCACCTGTAATAATTTTTTTTTTTTTTTAATTATTGTCTTATTTATTCCTAATTTTCTAATTTTTTGAAGTTAATGTTTAGTTATAAACAACATGTAATCATTTCAAACAAAAACAACTGTATTTAGAGGCATACGGGTACATAAAGTTTATTTTTTTTGTAATCATTAAATTTAAATTTATATTTATATACTGAATTATTTGAAACATATCTGAATAAAATATTTTCATCTTTTATCTATTAGGAAGATGAATTTGATTTGATCATGTTTTATCTGTGTCTTAGATAAAATAAAGTGTGGTTTTATTTTTGTCCGGATAATTTTTTTGTTATCTGGTCCTGACACTGTGGATTATGTAATTTACTATTTTTTGAAATACGCCAAAATAATTTTTTATTAAAGTCGGAAATTTTTGGCGTTTCAGATATTTTTTCCCTGCGTTTATCTTCATTGACTACTTATCCCTAATCCGGTTAGTCCTGTGCAGTGGCCAGACGAGTCCCCCGCCTGACAGCACGTGCCACCCACCCGGAAATTCCGCGGATTACCTATTGTCACTTTGATATAGGGCTCGCAGAAAGTCACGAGTCACTATTCATATGTCCTGTTTTGAAATAAACCATTTCGTATCCAATTCGGTAATCCGTGTTTATAGACTCTAGATAATTATAGTGACATTTTCCTTTCAAAAATACGAAGAAAACCTTGATAATCCGCACGATAATCAAAATAATATTATTTATTACGTTTTATTAACGCCAAACAGTAGTTTAAACACGGATAAATCGCTAATTTTAAAAGCATATTCTTTTATATTGATGCCAGGATTAAGAACTAAAACAATAGGTGGTTGCTGTTAAAGTGCGCGTACAGTTTTGACGGATAAAAGAGAATTAGGAAAAAAAACTAAAAATAATATGAACTACGTTATTAACCGTCCCCTTTGGGTTCAAATCCGTATTTTGTCGAATTTGTCAGCTTGCTGGTCGATCATAATTGGATATTATAATAAATTCGATCACATGCAGGTTTAACTTATATGGCTTGTATTAACACTGTGGTAAAAATAACATATTTTGTGTATATCTTGATTACGCAGTGAGAAACGGTGTAATTGAACTATGAAAATAAAAAGTTTTACTTTTAAATAAATAGTTTGCAATAAAGAAAACTGTATAATATTATATGTATATGTACGCGAGCGTTATTATATCGTATACAGGATGATTCATTTTTTTTGTTACGGTAAATCTATAGATTCAAATAGAGAAAAATGTATAACACGAAAGTTTTTTAATTAAGAATCATCTAAAATGATTTTTACATTTTATAATTTTTTATAATATTTCAAGGTGGTTTTTGGCGGTCGACTTTAAATATTTATATAAACTTTAAGCATACTCCAGCATAGAGTTTTGCATTGATTATTGTTGTTCAAGCAATAAAATGTACTAATAAAAATTCTTCAGATTATTTCTGCAAAAAAAATATAGATTCTCTTTTGAGTTTTTAAAGTTGACCCTCTAAAACCCATTAATGTACTGTAAACAATCATTACATGTACAAATCATTTTAGAAATTTTTCGTACCATACATTTTTTTTGTATTTCGAATATTTATGTAATAAAATGGATTAAAAATATATGTTGAATCACTCTATATATGCGCATCGCGAATACGAAAGCTTATCTTTACACCACCTACCTTTATATCCACCTTTTTTTAAATTTTTTTTTTTTTAACGAAAATGGTAAATAGTATAACAGAAATTTAATTTCACGCAACGTTTTCTTTTTCAGCTCTCATGTGAGTGCTTTATATTTCCGCCATGTCTTTGCATCAGTGGCAACATATAATATAATATAATATTATTATTACAGTATCGTCGACGGAAATTCTAACTGATGTAACCGTATTTTTTTTTTTTCAAGAGTAATGTTATAATTAAATAATATTATTCTTGACACATTCTAGCCAAGTAACATATAACCCATAAATAATAGTGTTTCTGGTACAAAGTTTCAGAATTTTCATCAACTAAAATGACTTAACACTCATAAACAAAATAGTCAACTGACCTTAGCAACTACGTCGTCCATGGTTATTTGGAAAACGTTCTTAAATTATCCAAAGAAGTATTATTCACGACTTTATCACTAAATCCCTAATATTTATATAATCGACAATGATTTTTATGATAACCGGTTATTTTAAGTAATCCATTCATACCTGTAAATTGGTGCTCAAGTAGTATAACCACGAATAAAATGTGCATTCTTTAATTCGTGTAATTCACAAACAGAATTACGAGATAGATTTAGATAATTTTACAATAAATAAAATAAATAAATAAACACAAAAATATCGATTTGAAACAGAGTTATAGCTATTTTAGGGTCCCCTGTGAAATTTGGTTTTCAATGGTTATCTCAATTGGCTTTTCCACCGACGAGTTGTGCAATTTTCTTCTATATTCCCAGAACAAGCGTTTTTAACATGACAACAGTGACACCAAAGGGATAATTTATACGCAATATTATTATCGTTATCGTTTTTGTTTTATTCTCGTTACAGAACTAATAACAATACCAATAATAATAATAATAACAATAATAATAATAATAATAATAAAAATAAAAAAAATCTCCATAAAAATTTTTTCGTCTAACCATCGTTGTACCTACATATAATATTTATAACAATTCTTATGATCCTGTTGGCTTATTGTAGAAATAGGCAACTAGCCCATTTTATAAAAAGTTATCTGTATTTTATTTTATAATGTTTTTCGCAAGACGTAAATATAAATTTCAGTGTTAAATAGTATTAATCAACTCTGGTATTGAACTGCATCTAATTTATTTTATGTCTGAATATATTATATTTATTAAAGGCATAGCTATTAGGTATCTGCTTATTTTATTTTATCAGTCTAGTCGTATCCATCGTGTCACGCCGGTCCGATATCATTGGTTTTATTATTTTCATATTTTGTAATGTTTCAAATTTTAAACATTAATGACCTTTTTTTGATTTCTATAATCTCTGGATTTTTAAGTCCTAAAAAAATTTGGACCTCTAGTGACTTTGAGTTACCCATTCTTGGCCTACACACACAATTCGTTTGGCGTTTTTTGATCCGTGTTCTCCTTTTGGACTCTGGTTAGGTTAGATACGCACACGTAGCTAGACGCGAAGTTCTCAAAGTAGATCGAAACGGATATAATTTAAATAGTACCTATGATACCACTCCGGTACGGACCGCGAAGCGAGTTGAAAACTCCTCTCACTCGCAATGATTTTTTCCCATTGGCGATAACGTCACATTTTCCGATTTAAGACGATCATGACACGATATTTCGTCTACGTTGCTTGGGTTTTACAAAAGAGTTTTACTTAAAAGTACTGAAATATGTGCTAAAATATAACACAAAAAAAAATTCTTCAAATAAATGATTTAATATACCAAAAATAAAAAATTAATAAATAAATGTGAAAAAAAGCAAAACAACAATTTTTTCAGCTGTTATCAATAATTTAAATATAATTTAATTATAAACTTAAAATCAAAAATTGATTTGTGTCTGTTACAATTGATCAAATGTCATTATATTGTGTTCAGTTACTCAAAGGGCCAATATGGCGGGCAATATAAAAATAAATTATTCTAAAAAACTAAAATAGGGGTTTTTTTCTCATGAATTCACGTAAATGACAGATTTATTCTACTATTTGATATTAAATATAAACGACATTTATGAAAACATGAAAATAAATCATTATATTCATATGCATTTCATTCGCAAAATATAGAACTAAATTTTGAAAAATAGCATTTAAAATCTAAAATACTTTAAATATGCAAAATATAGCAATATACAATTTCATATTTTTAAGTCCTGAGTGCACAAAAAAAATTTGTTGCACAATCTGCTATTTTTGTTTGTATCGTATTATTTAATAATTAGAAAAATGCTATAAAATCTGAGTCCGGTTATATAATATCTTCTTTTTTCTTCTTTTCTTAATTTTCATTGCTTTTGCTTTGTTATCGATAAACTGAAATCATATTTCCTCTCGAGATCCGAAGAGATGACCAAATTAAATTCTGCAGAGCAAGAATCATGCGAAAACGAACTTTATTGGAAATTAGAATTTATTATCAATCAGATTCTGTTTAGCATTCAAAGTGGAGATAATGAGAGCAGATACTGCAAATTTTTGATAGAAGGCGATAGAGTAATAGCTTAAAATCATGTTAATAATATTTTTTTTTGGCAATTTTTCGTCAAATCGTTATATTTTTATGCATATATAATATTTAAATTTAGAATAATTGCTAACCAAAATAGAACTTTATACTCTTTAATATATCTATCGGTTTAGGCGGAAAGAGGAGTGTTTGTTTATTTCTTATTTTTTTCACAAAACGTTCTTTCATTAAGTTGTAAAACAATGTTTTCATTTCGACCGAAATAACACTATAAAATAAATGAAAAACATATAATGTAGGTACGCGGAAATTAACGACATTGGTGAACTTTTTTTCGTTTTAAGTTCTACGTCGAGTAGCTACGTGTAAGTCGTGCAGTGCAGTGCTATACCGCCTGTGGCCCCGTAAATCGGTCATAAACTGGATTAAACAAAAAATATATTAAAAATCGTAATAATTAATTTGAAAAACGAAACGGCGACGTCGTCGGTCGTCCGCAGTGCCCGATAATATTATTAGTAATCTCTATGAGACAATATTTTCGGTTTGCTTCGTTGTGACGGGTTAAGTCGTTGCAAGGACAAACGCTTTATTATATATATAACACACATACATTTGTTCCACACATTTTAGTTTCTAAACTTTCACTAGTGCGAAAGGGCAATATTTAAACGTCGATATTCTCAGCGAGATTTGTCTTTCGAGGCCACCGAATCTTGTGTTTGCCCCGCGAGACCGCTCGGTCATCACATTATATTATATTATACATTTGCACTAGTTTTGCGGTTTTCGTTCCCACATGATTTTTGGTTCGTCTGTGCTCGAGTCGTACGCGACTCCTTCCGCCGTCGTCAATCCGACAAAAGCGCGCAAACTTTAGATGATCGAAACAATTACTGTTTAACCACCGAGAGTGTAGTGATAATAATGTAATTATAACGACCGTGTCCAGACGTCTTTCTGCGGCGAAAAGAGAATATCAAAGCGGACAACCGACTGACTTCCGCCGATCGGTCTGGCTGAAAATCTAATCCGACGGTTTCGCGTTGATTTGCGACGACAGTGTAAATAATAGCATATATGCAATAATTATTTATAAGAATCACATTGGGACCAGCTCAATGTGAGTCTTATTATAACCGATTAAATCGTATAGACAAAGTGGGAAAATAACAAACAAACATTTTAGTTTTATTTTGCTACCTAATTTTCCTATTACATATTTACATATTATTAAATAATTAAAAATATATATTATATACATACTTACATGAACAAATTAACATCCATAGATTTTAAACTTGTATACATTTGAAATACGATAAAATTTGTTGTAAGTACCTAGTCTATGACATAATTAGAACCTAGTAATAAGTAATAACAAACACAAAAGTTTATTTTCTACGATTTATATTTTGAAATTAATGTTTTATAACCTAGTGGTAAGTCTTATAAATGAATTTTTTTAAATGAATTTCAATATGTCCGGATGGTTTTAGGCGATTTTGAGTCTAATAACTGATTGAACCTTATATCCACGAGTATTATATGCCAAGTCTACTGTATTTCCATTTTCCGTGTTTTTTAGTACTGATGGATTTTTGTTATGAACTACTGAACTGGTTTAGAGATATGGTCATCATACCAACAAATTTATAAAATTTTAATAAACCTGTTTTTGTCATATCCTCTAAGACATATTACAGTTTAATGTTCTAAATTAGCATCTGAGTTTATTAATTGTACCAAAACGAAACCATTTTTATCCAATAGTAGGTTTCAACTTAATTTTTTGAAATAGTTATAATCTCATATTGTTCATTTTGGTTAAACAATAATTATTTGAAACACATTTTAAATTATTAATCAGTGAAAAAAAATGTAAATAATTTGTTTTATTGTTGTTTATAATATTATTGAATTATGAAATAACATATATAATACAAGATTATTGTAGTTTTAGTAAAATTTGCTATCAATGATAATAAAGTTAGAGACTTGACATTTTTATTATCAGCTGATAAAATATACAATAAAATGAAAATAATAAACCCATCTAATATTTATTTATAATTTAACAATACAATCGTATAATTAAAAATCTGTTTTATAAAAATTTAAGACCAATGGATACGTTTTGCATTGTCACCCCACGTACAAACGCGTACGACCATCGGTTTGATATGATTTTCCGATTGTCTGCAGATTTCTTCCAAGCGAAAATGAATAAACAACAAAATTAATTCAAACGATTCACAAGCACTCCCAGATAGTCACCAGTGGAAGATATAAGTGCCAAAATGAGATGAGAAAAAAAACCGTATCGTAAGAAAGCACAAAAATTGTATATAATCATATGTACCTTTGTGCTATGGTTAATAGATATTAAATAACGGACAAATAACAGATATTAAATTCATAAAGTTGTTCTGTTCTTATAGTAATTTATGTACTATTAACAAAAAAATAAAGATTTGTTATGAAAAAATAATTATACAATGGAAGAAATACCGCTAGTATGGTGAAATAAGTCGTATAGAATATGGGAACCAATTTTTTAAAATTATATTTATTTACATTTATTTTTATGTATATTATATTTTAATAATTATTCACATATTTCAAAGGCTACTTATATAAAATGTATATAATATTAATTTTGGCGCATATGATGTGTTATTTTTGCACTTTTGGCGCTTATGTCATATAGTCATATAGTCGTACATTTTCTGAAAAACACGATATTGTTATAATCGACCGCTATAACCATAAAACTGCAGTCTTGCATAGAATAATTTTCAAAAAATATATTCTGAATACCTTTTAAAATACTTGTAAAATTATTATTGGAATACTTTTAGGATATTATTTTAAAATCTTTTTCCCTATTATTTACAAAAATTAAGTGTAATCAATCATTACATCGCATTAATTGTTATGATAAATAGAATCGATATAATATAATATAATATTTTAAAAATAAAACATTTCCCAAATACTGCTAAATAAAAACGCAATAATATTATCTACACCAACAATAACAAAAAAAAATATCATTAAACTTCACATTTTTTGTAATATGTATATTAAAGTGTACTATAAATTGTATGTTTTTAATGAGTACTAATCAGGATTATAATTTATAATTACAAAAATATCTTTTTCGAATTATAAGTATTTAAATACGAATAATAAAAAAAAAAAATAATACAAAAAAAAGTATTAAAATACTTTTATTCAAATTGCTTAGAAGACTGTTGTAATATTGTATTAATGTCGAGGTGATCGAATGTTATGGTTTTGCCCGATTACGCGTTGTTGTGTAAATACATATAGAATATATATATATAAAAAAATAAACTGTTTTAAAAATAATACAGTTAACAAGAGATGCACAAAAGAAATTCAAATTAATCGTATGAATAGTTTTACACTTTTATACGTTTCACATCTATACGTCATTACTGTACCGTAACGCTACGGATTTCAACCGAAAAGTAGTACGGCGATTTTTCTACGGTCACCTAAGCAAAAAAGCTTAATAATATTCCGCAGAGCATTGCATTCTATCGTATGATACTGTAATATTATATGAAATCGGACAATAATAATTACAAATACTTATTTAACTTATCGTTCGGAAAACGATCGAAAAACATTTTCGATTTCTCGACAAAAACGTCTTTGTAACTACAGTGTTGAAAATAATGAGATAAATTTATCTGGATAAAATCATCTAGATGAATAATTAATTATCTTTTATCTTATCTTTGTAAATATAAAAATGTATGTATGATGTGCCCTCTTAAATAAATAATCGCGTCATCTTAACTAAATCATCTATAAATGTCAAATATAATAATTTTTTTTTAATATAACTAATTTAAGTAGTGTATAAAATATAATAACCACTAAATAAAACAAAATACAAAATATTCATGTATCAGAGTAGTGGAATTTGTACGGATATTTCTAAAGTTTACATGGGTAAACTGTAACAATATTATTGTTATGTTTTATAATTTTATGTACAGGCAAGGATATGCAGTTGCGCATACAAAAGTATTGTATTAATTTTCGTGAAATCATAAATCACTATGAAATAGAAAAAAAAATTATCTTTTTATTTATTTAGATAAATTACAATTATCCTATATCTTTATATTTTTATTTTACTGAAATACTATCTGTGTCTAGATAAAATTATACTCAATTTCCTTTATTTTTGTCTAGATAAATATTTCATTTTCTTTGCTCAACACTGTTTGTAACCAGTGTTGTGACTTCTCGAGATAATTATTTAGATAAATCTATAATTATCTATTTTCATATATATATATGAAAATATGAATTTTTTCTATTTATCTATCTCAGATGAAAACTTCAGTCATTTACTAGAATTTATCTAGATATTTTTTTTGTGTTGTATAAATTAATCTAATTAGTTTTATAATTATTTATGTTCTTGCAAGTATAGAAACCTATTATCGTTCACTTCGTCGCCGCACGTTGACGACTACGGTTAAACACTTAAAAGAAAACGATTTAATATTAATAGTATTTATAATCAATGATATTACTCATTACCCATTAATCAATAATATAGTATTTAGTAGTTCTGTTCTCTGAAATGCCACTATTAAAATAATGTAAACGATGTTAGGTCGAAACATCGGTGTTTTATAGAAATTATAAATAAATAAAAAATAATTATTTTCTTGAAAATAAATCTCTCGATTTCATACAGCCTATTGGTGCTACGAATTAAATTTCAAACACCTTAAACAAATTTTTAGTAATGTTTACATGATTAGCCTAATACATTTTTTTAACAAACACAATTTTAATTTTAAAACATAGTTTTTTTTTAAATGTATCTGTTTTTTTATTTAAACGAATTCTAATTATATTTTATCTATTAAATATATAGTTTTAATAGTGTTTATTTTTATATTTAACTAAATAAATTTTTGGTCTATTATCTTTATCTTTATCTAGATAAAAAATAATTATCTGGGTTCAATATTGTTTGTAATTACAGTGGACGCTACTTATACGGATAAAAAATTCAGTCACTTTTTAGACTCAAAATCGCCCAGAACGGTTCGAACTTCTCCAAATACATTTAAAAAAAAAAAATAGTAAATAAGTAGAGATCTGATTTTTATGATTTTCCATATTTATTTCTAATGTTAATGCAGTTAAATGGTAGTAAGATAATATTACAATTTGTGAAATAAAAAATTTGTAGAGAAAAATGTATTTTGCATAAAAAAAGTATACTTTAAATGTTATAAAAAAATTTAAAACAATTGATAAATATTTTTATTTTGTAAATATTTGTTCTAAAGAAAATAATTAATAATGATATTACTTATTATTTGTCAACACAACCATGCATGTACGCATTACATGTATTGGTATCTTGATAATATTAATCAACAAATACAATATTCACTATGAATTGTTTTTTCTTCTATATCGTAATAAAAATTAATCACTAGATATTTCTTAACGATGGCAATAATACATCAGTTATTTTGTTAGCTGTACTGACTTGTTTTTTTTTTTTTTACAGAATATTGAAATAATATTTGCATTTCTAAAGACATAAAAACAACATATTTTAAAGATTTTAAAAGAGATCATATATATGACCTCTAGTTATAAGACTCACCAATTCGGTTATAAAATTTAAATTTTGTAAGAAAAATTGTAGAAACGAAACTTTTTTGGTAAAATTTAAAATAAATTGGTTTGAAAAGTTATTTGTGTTGGTTTTTACTCTTTATTAGTTTCTATTTATGCTTGTTTCCTAAGAATATTATGTTTGTAAAACATATTTTATCGAATATAAATTTGTTTGCAATTATTTTTAATGTAGTGTAACCGTGAAGGTGTAAACAAACTCTTGAATACCCCGCCCAGTTATCGCAAAGTAATCTATAGGGTATAATAAGGAGAGTTTTCATTGCCAAGGTACTAATTAATAATTGTAATATATAATAATATGAGTACGAGCAATAAATTTCTGAAACAGTAAAATATAATATAAAACAAACTGAAATCACTATTTTTTAAATAAATTCTATACGAAAAATTTAAACATTAAATACATATCATCTGGTTTCATTTGTAATAAGTGAAAATAATAAAAAAAAAAATAATATGGATACGAGTTAATATATTATATGCATTTAATTAATAATAATATTATATTTATTTAACAATATTATGTAATAGTAAAATCCAAATAGCAAAATAAAATTAATAATTAATTAAGATTTTTTTTTTTTTTCCATTTGGTTATATATCTCCCTTTGAGATGGTCCCAAAGTTAGTCTTATAAGCGGCGTTGCAATTGCAAATTTTGAAGTCAGAGATAAATCATTGAATATTGGAAAAAGTTTACAGATCGCGGTTAGGTTGCGTTATGTTTTCATATGTTTTTTAAGTGGTACGCAAGCTCGCGACATAGATTTGACGTTTTCCGAGAGGTATGGTTGACTATGGTCGAGTATGGTTACCTCTACGCTCTCACAGATAAGACAACCTCGCCAATGTGCGATCTAGTTAGTATAGATACTCGATTTCCGATATAAACCGTAACTTTGAAACCTAAAGTGTATGTACGAAGAAATGAACAACCGTTACGATATTATGTTCAAGAAAGAGGTATTCTTAAACTCACCAATGTAGCTATTTTGCCTATTCGTTACGCCGTCTTATACAATAATAATATTATTATTGCTTTTGCTCTTCATTGTATATTGTTTTTATGATGAACTTAATAAATAATTCAATATTAAATAATTTCAAAGTATGTTATGTATACGGTCAGTGAATAGTTAAATATTAGTTGTCCTAAATATTATCGTAATCGAAGGAAAAATCGCCGTGAACAACAATTTCAACAATAATTGTATGATTGATGGCATAATACTTTAAGTAGTTACATTAAACGTACGTCCAAACTCGTTAGAAGAACTAATAATCACACCAAATAAATAGTAAACGACGTCTGTACAATTGGATCAAAATATTGTTGTTTGAGTTTGGGTTCTAAAATTGCAAGGTATTATACACATTTTGTTGTATACGTAATAATTATTATAATAATGGATGAAAATAAAACCAGTCATTTTGGAAAACCAAGAAAGAATCATTGTACGATAATATGGTTGAATAACGTTAAAAACAATAATTTTACGAACTATAAGAGTGATAGTTTAAAATATTTTTTTTGTATATTATACCTACATTGTCGATGGAAAAAATGTTCTTTAAAAATTATATTGACTAATACGGCGTAGAAGCTAAAAAAAAATCAATAGACACATATGAATGTAGATATACAAATTTAGGAAACTCTTGAATTTTACTTTAATATTTATTTTCGTTCGATTTTGTTGGAAATTTAAGCCAGCCAGTGAACATTACAGTCCGAAAATTGGCACCGACGACGGTTACGCGACGTTATCGTAATTTCAGTAATACGGGTCATCGATTTAATTGTTTTTCATTCATTACATATTATTATTATGTGTTCAATGATATCGTACACAATATAATATTACGCTCGTATAGAATATCTGACGCGTATTTTTATTATAATTCTAATCGTATTTAAAATACGAATTACATAACTTTATGCAAAATCATCAAGATTCTAGGAAGCATGGTTTTCAAAGGTTTCTATCACGTGATTACACTTAAAACAATAATATATTATAGAAATAAAAAACACGTTCAGTGCCGCAACTAGCATGGGTATGAGAGAGACCTCGAGACTTCAATACTAAATTATATTAATACATATTAATTTGATATTGTTCTAAGTCTATCGTGAACAAATTTAGAGTTGAAAGTGTAAAATTATCAATACTCAACAGCATAAAATGGCCTTGTCTATGTGACTGTCTAAAAATAATTTTCTTAAATGATATAATTGTATATTTTATTATTATTATTATTTAATTTAGTTGTATATTATATTATCTACAAAATTATAAAACATAAAAAAATAATATAATTTTTAGTTAATAAGCAAATTTATATTTGTAATTTATTTTTGTAGAGTTAGATTAGATAAAATTCATTAGGAAACAGGGGCTTCAACATTTTACCCGCACCTGGGCTCTCAAAATTCATAGTTACGACAATAAATTACATATTATCATGCCTCAAAGCTTTAAAATAATATCATCATAAACACGTAGAACGGTAAAGACATTTAAAATAAATCATTTTTAAAAAAATTGTGTAGTTCAAAAAAGAATATATTAATTACTATTACAGACTAAACGTGAAATTGCGATGTAGTAGGTATTAATTCAACGTAATTCTCCGGAGAATAATATTGTGTAGCATATACATAACACCTAGATGGACATAGTTTTTTTTTTTTTTTATCAAACTCAATCACAGTCCATATGTGTATTTTTTATTTTTTCGCTGTCCTGTAACCGATCATAATATATATTATTATATTCTAAACGTTAGTCATTTCCAATTCACGCGTCGAACCGATGAAAACAATATTTATTTTAAAAATTATGATATTTATCAAATTAATAATAATTTTTTTTTCTCATATTTTCAGTATATATATAGTTACGTAATCACGATTATTATATTTTCACATATCGCAGACTTGTTCTCGTGAAATTGTCGTAACTATATTTGGGTGACTATTTTTTTCACCGACGGTACTAACAGTATTAGATCAACTCTTAGAAAATACTCTTCTCGTTTTATTCTTAGTAATTTCTATATCTTACAGTAACGGTTAAAATATTTTTTTTTGTCAGCTAAATAGTTCAACGACTTTCGGCCTTATTCGAAAATACTACTGGGATGCACATTGTTATGACCTTGGTTTCAAAAGTTAAAACTGTTCTTTATAAGATTGTTTTGTATTTATTTCGTAAATTGATTTACTCTTTTACACACATAATACAATACAATGTGGAGATAATGAGATTAAAGGGCGACTTTCATCTAAAAAACGGATAAAAAATGTTCTAAAGTTTGTCGGGACAACGGGACATATTTTTAAAATAATAAAAAAAAGGTACGATAATGTTTTAAACGGAACGTATAGTCGCCCTAAACCAGGCATGTCAAACTCAATATATTCACTAGCCAAATATACTTAAAAGTTTAATGTACGGGTCACACATACAAATTATCAAAAAGAAAAAAAATGTTTTTTACAAATTTTTAATTTCATTAACAATAATATTCTATATAAAAATAAAACTATCAACAATACTTATTCAATTACGATTTATTGGAAGTTCGGATAGAAAAGCAATAAAATGTATACCTTTCTAACAATATAGTTGTGACACAAAATAAACGTTGTTTATTGTTTTTATTCATTACATTTTTCCTATTATTCATCCATTAATATTGGTAGTTGTTGGCCATAAAGAAATGAGCCATTGGCCATGTGTTTGACATGCTTGCACTAAATGATTTGGCACAGATCTCTATTAATAAAAAACAAATAATTACATACTATAATATATTCCATTTGTTGGATTTAAAAAAAAAATTGTCTTAAAATGGTGACAAGTTCGGACACCATACGTACGATAATCTCATTAATTCGGCTCGGTAAATCATATTAAAATGATGTTTTGGTAATATAATTAGTTTACAATGCATTATCCGCATTATATATGATCAGATTGACAACGACATTGTATGTTCATTTAGTGAATGGTATTATGATATTATTGTTAACGCGAAATGATGTTTGCGTGAAAAAAAAATCGATTAGATGTTTTAAAAATTATGTTGCCGTCCGAACGAAATTCTACCTCGTAGGCGCGATTTCAGTTTTTGATTTGGAAAAGCTTTATATTTTAAAATCAAACAGACCCACGGTTATCTCTGCCTCTCTTACACACTCTGTTTAAATACATACAAAATATATTAATTTGTATACCTAATATAATAAAATATAACATAATATAAAATGTATAATTTTTTTTGTTCTTCCATTTTCCTACAATTAATACAGTTAATATAATATTATAATACGTCCACATTAGGGACTGTATAAAAGGCTTACATTATGACTAGCACAAAGTAAGTCTTATAACCGATTGAATCTTATAGGTGAAGTGGAAAAAAAATCGAACAATAATGTTATTACCGTGTATGACGGCGTAACATATAGTCAAAATAGCTGCATCGGCGAGTTTACCTCATATCTGAACATGGTCTCATGATCATTGTTCATTTCTCCGTACACATTCTTTGGGTTTCAGAATTACATTTTTTTTTTATCGGATTTCGACTATCCGTACTATCAACATCGCACGTTGGCGAGATTGTCTTATCTCTGCAAGCGTAGAGGTAACCATAGTCGACCATAGTCAACCATGCTTGACCTTTTAGAAAACGTCAAAGCGATGTCGTGAACTTGCACGCTACATAAAAACCATAAGAAAACCTTACGCCACCGATCCGAACATTTTTTCCAATATTCAACGACTTATCTTTGAATTTAAAATTTTCGATCGCAGCGCCGCTTATAAGATTCACTTTGGGACCCGTGCAAAGTAAATTTTGTAGGCGAAGTGGGAAATAAACGAAAAAAAAAATTAATTAATTATTTTAGTTTTATTTTGTTACTTACTTTTTCTATAACATATTAAATATTATTAGACATAGTGGTGCCCAACTCCATGGCTAGGTGTAGTAATCATCACATATTAAAAATAAGGGGAGAAAAATATTCAAATAAAAATATTTAATAACAGTTAGTTATTTGGAGAAGTAATTAAATATATGTCACTTTTAAGATTAAATTCAGTCAATATTTAAGTAGCTTTAATGATTTGCAGCCTTAATAATACCTACACCTCGGTACATTAATATTTATTAATATTAACAATTAATATGACAAAAAAAAAAAAAAAACAATTAAATTTTTAGTTTTAGAGAGGGATGGGTGGGTAATATTATATCTTTCTACAGCTGAAAAATATATCTTCAGCGTCACAAATTATATATTATTTAATAAATATAAATATATTAAAGTACATACATATATATTATGCATATTAACTTCCATAGATTTTAAACTTTTATGAATTTGAAATGCGATAAAATTTATTATACATACATAAAATATTTTACAAGTTTAGACAAAAAAATAAGTAATAACCAACAAAATAGTGTATTTTCTATGATTTTTCCTATAAAATTTGAGTCTTATAATCGATTATTTTTTAAAATAAATTTGGATACATCCGAACCAAGTTCCAAACGATTTTAAGTAATATAAGGAACCGAAACTTATATCTATGAACCTTATACACAGCGTTTACTGTATTACTAAAACGAAAAATATTTTTATTTAAACAAATAACAATTTGCATTGCAATTTATAGTACTGTTATCAAACCTATATTATGTTTAGAGCGTGAATTCGAAATCTACTTTGAAAAACACACGAATAATGAATCGTTGTTTAAACTTTAATAGATCAAAATATTACGGTTCGTTCAAAAGCATAATTTTACTTAAAATTTAATGAATATTTGAAATTACCTATTCATCTTTGTGACTACGATACAAAGAACGTTTTGGCGCAATTAATTATCCGAAAAACGAGAATCGGCTTATAAATTCTATCGTAGATCACCCCAGTAATGTACATAAAATATTTGTACAGAGAGACTTTCCCACATTATAATAATAATAATAATAATAATAATATAGTCTTTTGTATTGGAATAGTTCCAAAACGCTGTTGGCAATGTACTTTTGATTCAGGTAAATTAAAAATTTCCCCAAAAAATAGGTTGGAATAATCTGTTTGCCATTTTGTTGTAATAATTCAATGGAAATAATATTTTTTCAAACAACACATTGTCACGGTTTGATATTGTTTTGTTCGGTATGAAAAAAAAACACATTAGGTAGTATGAGGAAAGTTAAATGTTTTCAAAATCCCATTTGGTTTTTATTTGTTTTGATACGTTCAAAAACTCTGTTATAATATTATTATTCTTTATTACGAAATGTTTTACTATCCATTTCTTCCTATTGCAGCAAGTAATGGTATTGGAATATTTTTGAAAATAAAATATTTAGCGACTAACATGAGAGTCGCTCGACGCTTTTAGAACGTTAATTTTCGTATTCAGTAGTACAAACCGATTGCCTTACAAATCAATATACTTGATTGCATAAATTAGGCGTCATAGCACAATTTTAGGTAGTATCTGATTGAAAAACTTATGCCGTTTTCGCACCGAAAATGGTTTTGAAAAAAATTTGTTCAAACGGTATTTACCCGAAACAAATTGTTGTTTATTTGTTATTGAGGTGTGCGTTATTGACAGCGTGTAAGTTTAATACTTTCAAAACATTCCTCGTGGAATACGCTTTTTTTGTCAATTCAATACAAGTCTTGATCGTTAGGATCGGATTTTAAAGAAACCTACGTCGACTTTCGTTTCCTACAATTTTTGATAACGTATATCGTATGCCATGTTTTTGTGCTGGCATTTTTTGAAATTTAAAACTAGATAAAACATTCAACGGTTGTATAAAGTACTTTAATGTGAGGTTTCTTATCGCGTTGGTGTTTATAAATTAATTCCCATAACGTCCACAACAAACGGCATTCTGCGATTACGACATGTTATTATAATTTAGTCACTCAGTTACGCAACAATAAGTCAATTAGTCTTTTAAACCGAGTACAGATAATAATATTGTTTTACGTTATAGTCGGTGCACGAATACGATTAAAGGCCTTATAATTTAAGAGGACAAAACTTGGTTTTACCTCCTTCGGTTAAACGTTTTTTTTTTTTAAAATAAAACTGCAATTTTTTTCAAATGAACTTGTAAAAAGAACGCGTTCGTCCATTAATTGTACACGTCATGATAAAATGGTTCCTGCATCTAAAAAACGAGCGTGGCGTAGTTATTGTTTTTGTTTCCAAATGTCCCTCAGTGGTTCAGGCTCCATTTCATCCAGTAACGTACGAGTATAATAATTTGGTCTAATTAAATTTGAGTTCAGAAAAAATGAGAATCAAATAATGGTAATCAAAATACAAAACGAAACGAAAAAAAAATCGTTGCGATAGTTCTGACGTTGGTTTTATTTTTTCTTATTTTTTTAACAGTCTCTCGGGACCTGTAAGTATAGCCGCCGAGAACGGGACGATGCTCATATAACCCTCTGGGAAATCTTTGAAACTATGTCGACGATTCAAAAAATAAAAGACTATACATACTACCTTAAACTTTATAGATACCTAAAACGTGTTCAAATAATATTATAAATCATCTGAAAAGAACAATATTGTATGTATACCACTTTTATATAATGTGAAAATTCTAAACGAGTTGATCGCGTGCCGAGACCATTAGATTTCACATAAATATAATTTACTTTTGAAATCGTATCGATAATAAGATTATAATAGCATGGATTTAAATATTGAACAATTGATTTCATAATGTTATGTTAATTTAAATACCGATACTAGTGCTCTGCATGGTCCAGTCTGATCCAGTCCTTAAATAAAAAATTTGTCAACTCGACAGTGTAGTTTGGATCATTACTATTTAGAAGTAATTCGGTTTAGTCTCGATTAAAATATATTATTTTTCTTTTGGTTTGGCTTGGACCGATCTGGTCAAGGTAATGGTTCTTATGATCAATTAAGAATTTTATTTTTGCAATATATTGTGTAAAATTAAACGAAAATCTCCAACTACAGCCAATTGTGTTATAAATATTTATATTTATTTTATTTTATTTTACCAAATAACCATAATAACGATCCGGTCTGTACTACTACAAACAAAGCCATAAAGACTGGTCCAAATTTTTTTTCAGATTGGACCGTGAGTTCGGTCCTAGCGGACTTTATTAATTTAAATTACCAGTTTAGTCCAGTCTAAAAACAAATGTAGATATCAGCTCGGTTTGAGTTCGATCATTTGTTAAAATTTTAAGTGCAGTACGGTCCCTAAAATAACGGACCACACAAAGGACTAACCTACACAACTGGTCCGACATTTTGAATATTAAATTAATATATAACTCAAGTTTGGTGATTTTAATATTTGAAATTTATTTTTTCGATATAATTACGTTTATATTAATACGTCATAATGAATGCAGTTGTATCAATTTTAAAATTGTATTCCCAACTGTGTGGTTAATAATAATTACTAGTATGAGCACGCAAATAGTTTTTCCGAATCTCGAGTATTTGAATAACAAAGGCATTTTCAGATCAAAACATGTGTACCTAATATACACTTACATAAAAGTTAACTGGATTTGTGAATTAACTGTACGTAATAACAATTTTGTCAAACCCCAGACAGCTCTTAGAAAACGATGGTATTCTTTTTTTTTTGAAAAAAAGAAATTTTAGAAACGTTTTCAAAATATTATTATCGTTATTACAAAATATTATGCTGTCTGGGTCGTGTCGGTTCGCTCACCTCGACATGAGACAGTTGAATATCAGTAACACTATTGACAGATAAAATAGCGATGGCAAAAATCATGGAATTCGAACAAATGAATATCGAAATAAATGACTCAAGGCGGAGCATAATTATAATATAATATTATTATGATAAAAACGTTTGTATCGTTACCTAGATCAATGTTATCATAAAAACGATTTAAATTTATTAAATTGAGTTACAATGCCAAGAAATATTAATATAGCATCAACATATTATGTTTTTGATGAATATACATTTATACATAAAATAACACACAAATGTTACCGAGTAAAAGCTAAATGATAAATAATATTTTTTCGACATAATACGAGTATCCGAGCCCGTTATTAAATTATATTTTTTATTTGCCTAATGTCCGTCGAAAACGACAAGTTTAAAAAATAATAATAATCAGTCTGAAATTAAAATTTAGAGAACGATTATTATATAATATAAAGTAAAATATTCCATAACGAACACCTCCCTAACGGGGATATTTTAACTACTTTTAAATAGGAAAAATTCCGAATAACGGACACTTATTTTAATCTTTGTTTAAAAATAATGAGAAAACGATGATGACAGAAAAACGCGCTCTCACTAAAGTTTATGGCACTGTTTATACTCCTTGTAGGACGATAAGATATGATTAAGGAAAACAACGACCACTATGACAAAAATATCAATGTCTCCATTGCCAATTTTTCGGGCATTTTGTTAGTTAGTGACGGTTTTCAACATGATTAATTAATATATAAGCTGTTGTCGCTTCGTGAAAAAGTTGAAATTTTAAACTTTCGTCGAAATAACAAAAACTATGTGTTATCCGTTTTTTAAATTTATACCATTCTAAAATACATATTTTTTTTTTGTTAAATATTTATATAAATATATAACAATTATTTTCATTGAATCGTTTAAATTATTTTATCATTCAAATATTATTATAATATGTATCATTGTGATATTTTAAATATTATATCATTAAAACATTATTGTTATTAATTATTATTGACAACATTTTACTAACCCTTAATGAATTTCTAAAATTTAACATCTCTGAATAGTGGACGAAATTTCTATAACCGAGAGTGTTCGTTATTCAGAGTTAATACTGTACTACAATACAAACGCGTAGATTGTCATAAAAACTTCCGTAAGCGAATTATACTTGTTAAAGTCTTCTATCACGTGGTTTTTACAATATAATTTAAAGATGTATCGTGTAGTTTTGAGAGGAAGGAGGCATCATTTGTAATGAGTTAAAAATATGATGGAATATTAGAGGTAGAAGGGTATATATAATGTATTGACTTAAGAATGTAAGATAATAAAGCTTTGAATTGGGATGATCAATATATTTGTATGAGGTTTAATTGAATAACGTGTCAAATTTCACGTCTTTAGCTCATTACATGAAATAATCCACTTAATGTGGTATATTATCGGTTGTGGGGGGGGGGTGAGTACGAGAGTTTTTCTTGACATAAATATATATTCGGATAATAAAATATGTTCTTTACCTTTCACAGAATCTGCAAGTCTCCAACGAAGTTGATTTGTTTTTTTTTTTTGAATAGGGATTGCGTAGGTAGAAAAGATATACCAAAATTTTTTTGACGATGTCGTGATATGATTTAAGTTTTATTTTTATTAAAAAGAACACAAAAAATATTTAAAAAAGGGTATATTGACAGTGTAATTATGGAGAGAACGACTGAGCACCGTTGTGTGTGTGTTATGGGCTTAAATAGACGATGATTGTGAGATGCCGCCTTTGGTTAACATCAAAGAGTGATTGCGGCATGTCCCAATCCTTGGCGTGAAGTAATTAATGTGGTGATTATAGTCTATTATATTTAATCAGTTTCGTTAAATGTATTTATTTTAATGATACATAATTGTATCCATCATTACACATTGTACGTGTATTCTAAAATAAAATATTTTATATTATTATTATACTTTAGCTACTGGACAAAATAATAACCACGACACAATTTGATATTTTATAAGTATTTTTATTTCGACAACTCAAAATCGTATTATTTGCCTACGTTGTCCAAGATTTTCGTAGATTTTCGTGATAAAAACATAAAGAAAAAAAACGGTTTTAGTGATTTTTCACCGAGCCAAACACAAAGACGAGAACAATATATGGTTTTTTTCTGCTACGTGACGTTTACTACACGGAATGAACTGCAGACACTGCAAAAACCGACTTCGATTTGTGAACATAAATCAAAATTTGAAACGTAAACATGTATTGCTATACGATAGCGTACCTAGTTCTTATTATTTATTTTTGTTTTTTGCTCCAATCATTTCTCGATGAATTATTCAAATATATACCTCCGGCTTCCATAATGACGTTCCGAGTATATAGATTTTTAATTCATAGCATGTGCACACTGATTTTATACCGAAATCGAGTCGTTTTTTATTACGTTGGCGCATTTATGTGGGTGTTGAGGTTTCCCCCCAGAGAATTTTTAAAGAACTTGCATTTTAATATCCTAAATTCTTAAATTTATAAATTATAATATTTTTGTATTTTTTTTTTTTTTTTTATATTATTTTACTTTATTTTGCTACCTAATTTTCTTATTACATATTTACATAAGATATTATTACATATTATTAAATAATTATAAATATATAGTACATACATTCTATTGATTAAACGCATACATGCATACGTACATAAACATATTAACTTCCATAGATTTTAAAGCTTTATAAATTTGAAATGAACGTAACGAACGCAAAATTTTATTTTTACGATTTTTCTTTTAAAATTTAAGTCTTATAGTCGAAGAGTTAAGTCTTATAGCACAATTTTTTTAATGAATTTGAATACGTCCGAACCGTTTCAAGTGATTTTGAGTCTAATAAGCGACTGAACCTTATATCCGTGAGTCTTATAAAAGCGGCGTCTAATATATTATTAAAATAATATAATGATTTCGGTACGCGCGTGCATTAGGTTGTTTAAAATTAAAATTTTAAAGAACGTTTTCATTTTACCATACAATTCAATATGATAAGATACGCACGCAATCATAAGAATATAAGAATATCGTTATCAAACGCCGATGAGATAAAAATATAATAAGAATTATTTAAGTCTCTCGAAAATCGTTTTTATGTCGAATCGTTAAAATTATTATTTTACGTTAAACGCCTATAATAATATAAACAATCGTAAAACTTGTAAAAATATTATATTTTGTTATTTTATATGCATCGTAGTTGAGGCATCCAATATAAAATAGAATAAGAAATTTCTTTATCGATTATTTTAATATAATATTAAGATTATTGTTACATATATATTATGATTTATCACACTGAACTAATCCGAACCATGAGGATCTGTTTTTATTTTTATTTCGTACCATAAAAGTAAAATAAATTGTAATAATTTTTACGGTGCGTTAGACCATATGATTTTTAGGTACGGTCTTCGTTTAAATTTATGCCGTTTCGAGTTTTATTACTACCTATATTTAATACCGATTTATATTTATATTGTATGCATCGTTTTATTTTATCATATAAAAACCAAGTTCAGTGCGTTAACTTATAATAAAATCATGTGATTCAACCTGGCCGTATAATCTGTTGAAAATAAAAATGGATCCAAATGAATTCGAATGACAGCAAAACGATTTGAATTATATAAATATTTATTTGATCGACGTAATAATTGATACTTCATAAATTGTTTTACGTTTATTAGGAGGGCACTTCATCGTGAAAGCGACGTTATAACCGCAAAACACGATTTTAACAATAATATAATAATATAACGACAGCTTTTGTTTTGAAATTTTCGATTTTTAATTAATTTCAAATAACCGAAACACACTTTGAAAAAAAACAAACTAACAAAGCTATTCGTCAGAAATCAGACAAATGCCAATCAAATAAAAATATCGTACAAAATTTGAAAACAAAACGTTAATTAAATATTTTGGGTGCGATAGTAATAATTGAGACCAGTAGCCATACAAAATCACGAAAAAATTAAAAGAGACAAATGATGGTCGAAAACCCGTATTGCTTCGCACTTCTGAAATTGCGTTCTGAAATGAAATACTAATGATTATTCAAAATTTGTGAGGAGTCGTAAGTTTATTTTTCAACTGCGATAATTAAATACCGCGTTTAAACAAAAATTTGTAGGTCACATTATACGTTGAATTAGTGTTTTTAAATGATTATATTATTGTTGTTTGTGAACAAAAACGTACGACTTGTACACGACGTTTACACGATAATATTATAACGGTAAATATTTATTTTCGCGTCTAATTGAACACTATGAAAGATGTCGTTCGACTAGTGTCTACACTTATGAGTTGGCAAATGTTATGATAAACGATTTAAATTCGTCAACGTAATTAAAACGGAAAACAATAAATAAAAATAATCGAATATTACATACTAACGGTTAACAAAATATATTATAATATATCATTGAACAAAACATAACTCAAAACGAAATATTATATAGAATATCGTTAAACAAAAAATAATACAAAAGGAAATAATTTAAAATCCATTTACAGTATATAATATTAGTCGCTATAAAATTTAATCCACGCGATTTGTTTTAATCTTAGCGACCGATCCAAAAATTTGTTACATTCCGTATATGGGCCGTTCCCAGCATTAGATATATTATGTTTAATGATAAAGGGTAAAATTTGAATAACTTTTTTTTTTTCTGAACAACGAAAAACCTTAACATAGTATAATGTTTGGATTACATAAAAAACTAAAAAGGAATTAAAGAAATTTCTTTCAAATTCAAACCCTGCTCACAGGGCTGTTTTTAGGATTTGCAAAGCCCATGGCAAAAATAATTGTTGAAACTAATTTTACTGTTTTTTTTAAGCCCCAAATCCAAGCAAAATGCGAGAGGCCCAGGACCTGAGTCCGCCCACCCAGCCCTAAGGACAACTCTGCCTGCTCATAACACAATTATTTAATAGACTCAGCACACTGGTATATACACGATTTGAGGGGACTTAGAGGGACTTTCCCTTATCCATTATTAAGATTAGTACCTCCAAAAAATATCTATTTAAATCGAAGTATTAATTTTTTTATTAATAACCTATCTAATCTACATAATACAGTAAACTTCGTTTGAAGAAATTATTTTCTAATTTTTAAACAATGATTTGTATATTTTTTGTAGTACTTATCGAATTCACGTACTGAGCAAAATATAAATTTGATAATAGTATTACAAAATGTTATTTTTTCGAACAACATTTTTTTTTATTATTATTTTGGTAATAGGTGTATTATAATATAATAAATATATTAAATACAGGAAAGTGGGTGAAAAAAAAAAGGTAAATATATTATGTTATATTATATTAGGTAAACAAAGTAATATATTTTAAAGGTATTTAAACGAGGTGTGGGGGGCAGTCCCTCATCATGGTTCTGTTTCATTTTAAAATATAAAGCCCCTCCAGACGTATATCTTCCATAAAAATTCAAGTTAAAAACTAAAATTGCGACTATCATGGTCCATGAGCTGTTTGTTTTATGCCTATGTCGATTATTCTACAATAATACTGTAACCTTTTGACGGAATACTTACGACAGTCGCATACTTTATCGACATTAATTGATTTCTGAAATACTATATGCATATGGTTCGAGAAGAAGAATGTACATTAATACCACTCGTATTTTAGGTAATTGTCCGGAGAAGCCCGTCGTGAAAAAAATACAAATCGCTTTGTTCATATTGTGTATGGACGAGTGAGAGCACCCACCCAGCACTCCGTTCGAGTCTTGTGTCTACCACTTCGACTTGGAGAAACTTACGCTGGAAACATAATAATGTAGTGAAAAGACAAGTTCGTAAAGTTTAGAACGAAAAAAAAAACAGTGTCGGTTGTGATGATATTATTGTTATTATTGCTGTGAGTATGAACTTTTATTCTCTTATTGATAAAATGAAAATATATATCCAAATACCGTATCGATGGAATATTATTATTATTATTATTATTACAATTGTTCGAATTAATCGGAGGTATGATATTATTTTGTTATTACTATTGATCTCGGTTCGTTGGTTTTTTTTTTTTTTTTAATTGGCGATTAAACATAAATTTTTACCGGGGAAATAATAATAAATATTATTACACTCAATGCCGTATAAAAAAAAAAAATAACATCGCTTAGCGTTAAAATGTTTTCAACATCGATGATAGTAATATTATATTATCATCACCGTTTGCGCAAACAGTTCTAATTAATTTCTTTTTTTTTTTAAATAACAATACAATATTTTTTGTTGTGATTCTAATGTAACACAAATCGCCGTGAATTAACATACGAGGTCGTCTTTTCCGTCGTGGGACAGGGAAAATTACAACAATTAAAATCTTCTATATAATTGTAAAACGTCCACAAACATAAATAAAAAAACAAAAGAATATAATCGCGTTTTTATGGTAGTAGAAAAAATGGTTTCGTTTTATATTCCACGAAAAATCGACACATTCATTGTGATCAAACTTTTTAGAATCGTTAAAATTATGATGCTAATAGGCTCTGAAAAAAAAAAACCCTCAACATATTTTTTTAATATTCTTTGAACGTGTAAAATATGCTAAAAAAAAGATTTTTATTTTTATTTTAAATAGTTTATAAACTTCACAATAAGATATATGTATTGTATATTTGTATATACAATTGTTATGTTTCGGAATTTTAAAAAAATAGAATTAAATACGGCAAAATTAAGCGTTAAAGAAAAGCAAAAACTGTGAACTACACTTAATACTGATGTTAATAATCACTTCGAATGGTTTTTAGAACTTTGAACATTTGATCATGTACAATCATAGATAATTAATATTATCTCCCGCCAAAATGTCTTTATTTTCTATGGTATAATCACTGTCCGAGAGAACCGTGGTGACCAAAATTATCTATTTGGTATCTATATAAGGTACTTATTTGATAACAAACAAGAAACCGAATGACTTTTATCATACTTAAATCAAAAGAAAATTTGACTCGCTTAAATTTAATGGCGAAAGAACACCGACCATTTGCACATGCCGTGGTGAGTTCTTCTCACAACCAAACATATCCTAACCGAATGCAGATTTTATTATAAAATGAAAGAAAATAATTAAATATAACCGAAAAACTAGACTAAACATTAAGCCTGGATCCAACAAACGTATCAATCCTCATTCAGTTCTTATCGAAAACTCATCTTATTGATCAAATACAACTTCCTCTCGTAAACATACACAAAATGTAAACATTAAATTATAGTTATGAACTTATGTAATTTTTTTTTTTCATTTATTTTTTTTCTCTATTTTAACAGATTTTTAAAATACACGTAATGTAGTATTGTTACATCCAACGGCCGTAGATGCAACTCGGATCGATTTAAATAAAAAAAAATATAAATTTTTTTTCCTGCGATGAGAAAATTATAACTCGAGAAATTAACATTTGTATATGTTTTTTATTTTTTTTTTTTATGAACAGTAATACAATATATTCTGAAAAATATGAAAAGTCGACTGGATATTCTCCGAACTACAATATACGTTTTAATATGCAATATAAACTATTTTCTACAAACTCTATAATAGAGAAATTGGTCCATATTTTGCATATAATCAATAATATGTGTAAAAACCTAAAAAACCCACCCTCAAGTAATAACATCACGAAGGCTGTACATGATGTTATCCTATTAAAAAGTAAATTATGCGTATTCACTCAGAAATGTCATTAAATGCATATAATATATTATAATTGGCTTAACGAAGTTCGTTAATTATTATTAATATTATTATTATTATTATTATTATTATTATTATTATGTTTTTGTTTAAAAACAATGTTTGTTTTCGATTGTAGTGTAGGTATCTAGGTAGATGTACTATAAATGCTTACTTGCGGTTTTCTTGCTGATACAATGTAACTACGTTGTGAATACATTGTATTCCCGAGAGGAATTAAAACACGAAAACCGTTAGAGATACGAGTCAATCAAACTTAAATAAGAAAAAAAAATTGAATATCCGATATAATATAATTAGAAAAAAAAGTCTGATTGTATTTTGTAAAATAGAAAATTGAAATACATAATAATTGGGTTTTGTGAAGGATTATTATTGAAAAAAAAGAAGAAATTTACATGACTTTATAATATTATGTTGTTATAAATTTTGTTCGACAATCCCGCAAAAATCAAATACCTATTCAGTGTAGCTTTATAATATAATTGATACGATTTTTTAAATTATTAAAAGAAAATTGTATTGTTCATATTGTAACAATAATTATTATTATTATTATTATTAATAATAATAATAATAAAATGCAATACACTTTTTTTTTTAATATAATACTCGAAACTCTAACCAACAATTAATTAATACGAATAGAAAACGAATGAAGGTCAACGAATATTGATAATTATATTGTTTAGTTTTTTTATTATGAACCCTATCAAACATCGATCGTTTTTTGTATTTTGTCGAATGGGATACATACAAAATATTTTGGTGATTTAGTCTTTTTTTATTATTGTAGTATGTAGGTATGTAATTGTAAGTAAATCATAAAAATTTAAAATGTCTGAAATCAAATATTAATTGTTCAAATTGCATTATTGAACAAAAAAAGTAATATAAATTAGAAAATAATATGTCTAACGAATACAATATTTTTACCTACTCATTTAAAGTAATGTATAGTTATTTATTTTATGATATTATTGTACAAAGTTAAAAGATACCGTTTTTAGTTTTTATTTTTTCAAATCTTTGTCAAAAGTCTAATACCACCATAAATTATCAATTCTACAACATAATTATTAGTTAGTTGAATATATAATTTTCTTTTCTTTTAATAATTTTATTTTCCGCCAAACAGTAGTCTATAATGCAATTATTTTAGGTGGACAAAAGTATTAATTTAAAATATATTTATAAATGTAGAAAGTAATATATTATAATTGACTAGTACACCCTGTAAAATAAAAATATAATATACAACATAATTAAATAATCCTTTTGTACTTTAATCACAGGCTGACCGAATAAGTAGTTTGATTTTAAATCATCTTCCTACATCTGTTCAACCGTTCGATGTGTATTTCAAACAATTTTTGTAACTACAATATTAAGTCTAATTACGTTTTTTTTTTTTTACAAAGAAAGTGACAGAACGGTAGGTAAGTTAAATACGATTAATTTATTTCTTAATTTACTTATAGGTTCAATAGAATAAAACAAAATCGGTAAACTTGAATTCTTATATCATTATTAAACTTCTATGGGAGGTCTTTTAAAAGTAACAAAATACTAACAATTTGCCAATAATCTCTTTTTATTGTAACTAGAAAATCTCATCTTTTTAATGGAATAACCTTCATTTACATCTGGTTTTATTGTACTGAGAAAAGTCAGGAAAAGCCAAGTTGTGAAAAAATCTTAAATTTGTAAAAAATTGCTACCCAAATAACATAAATAACATAATTGAAAAGTTTTGGAAAATTTAAATTCAGAATCTTTTCGACCACACATGCGTCCGAATATTTCAAATCAAAAACATAATCAAACATTGTAATTATAATTATAATATCACATTTAAAAATATTCTAACTTCAAAAACGATTGAAAATTCACTATCATTAAAAATAAACTCAAGTATTATAAAATTTGGAAAATATTCATTTTATCGGCCTAAAATCACATTGTAGTCTACACTGTGAACTACGTGGGCACTTTGGTGCGATAAAAATGTATTTATTTTTTTTTTTTCAAAATCTCTTCATATTTTGAAAACGCGGTGTTCGAATACGCCGAAATCTGTTTTCCGTCATAATAATTGTGACACACGTCGTCGCAGTATTGTGGGCACGGAGTTAATTAAACTCAGAACGTGACTCGACCACGGTAGTAGTAGCATTACCCATCTATTATTATCGCCTTTGCCTTTGAGTCCGTAATTTAGGCATCGCTTTTTACAGTAGTTTTTTTTTTTTTTTTGACACCGCCGTAATAAACTACACAACCCACCGACACTACAACCTTTGTTTTACTTTCCCGAAACGACAAATGGAAATATTCGTGCAGTGCCATTGTACATAAATAATAAACAGTCTAATATTTTAACGGGAGCATTTTTGGATTTGTGCAACAACCCCGCGAACTCTGAATTATTAATAATAATATATTAAACGCAGTACGGACGTGTTAAGGACGATAAAACAATTTAAAAAAAACCGACGTTAACTCTGTGACGCGAACATTATATTTTTTTTCCCTTTTGCTGCATCCCTATCAAATAAACTATTTTTTTCTATCACATTTCTAACGAAGAAAATATAAATATTTCAAGTTTAATTAGCGGACAATAATAATAAAATATATTATACTCTGGTCGACCTTTTTTTCGCCCGAATCTTGATTTTTTTTTTCGCTACTCGGCAATCATTATCTAATATTAATATCGCGTATAATACGATTACTCGGCATTTCGGGTTATCCGCGGTATCGACGCAAGAGTATTTGTCTTGAGATAATTTATAATTTAAAAATGCACACAAGAAAGTGTACCTACATAATATTTTAATCGAATATCAAAAATCAAGTTGTATTAGTAATACGATATTATAATATCGATCCGGGAAGTGATTGGCCTAGACAAATGATGATTTTTTTGGTCGGGTGGGGTCGCAAGAGCAAGATTAAATTTTATTTTTTACAACTCACTAAATTCAGCGTTTCATAACACTGTATTATCACTACATTATACTTCTGAATTCACGAGATGGAGGCTGTAAAATATATGGGCTAGGAGTCATCGCATTGATGGAAGTATAATAACGACAAAACACGAAAATTCTAACTTTTGGTGGTGAAAAATTGAAGATTTTAAAAAATACACTTGTCCTATAAATCTAATTTTTGTTAAATCGGCGATGACAAAGTCGTAAAAATGCACGTGTCTTGTTTTTTTGTTGATGTTCAACCTGAGTAAGCGAATGTTTATGGCCGAAGTCGTTTAGATTTAAATAAAATTGAAACTAATCAATCAAAAACAGTGTCACAGTACAATACATGGGTTATATACTTATATATATATTATTATTATTAGGGTAGCCAGACGTCTCACTTTATACGGAAAATTTCAGTATTTTGAAATTCTGTCCCGATGTCCCAACAAGAGCTTTATTAATTTTCCCGTTTTTAAATATTTCTCATTATCATATCTATTTTTAAAATATATATATATAAAGACAATTAAGTATGACCAGCATTATTTTACGCTAAGGATGCATTGACTTCTACCAGTGGTAAGCCTTTTTTAAAGTTTTATTTTGTTCCCGCGAGTTATTGTTTGAAAATATTTTTATTCAATCAAGAATGATAATAATATGTTATGACATTAAAAATAAAGTTTTATTTCAGTCAATAAGAAAAATGTAACCCGACCTTATGTAATAATTTTATAATAAAATCTCAATAAAGGAGGTAAATAAAAATTAATACCATATTTTATTATTTTATATAAGGCCACCCTAACTGTTATAGTTTTGACTTTTGACACTGTTCGTCGTACAAAGCGACAAAAAACCAGAGCAAAAACGATGAAATTTAAGGTTGTCAGTGTAAAACTGAACGAAAACTTATAATAATAATAATAATAATAATAATTAAGACTCGTATAAGCTATGTAGATGTATTTGAAAAGATAGTCCTCAAAAGGAGACGTGAAAAACGAAAATCATATAATAAAATAATAATATCGTGTCGGTACAATAGTAATATCATATTTACATTAGTTGTGCGAACTTTAATAATAAACACAATAAATACAACAACGCCCCTCCGGTAATTAATTTAATAATTATGATACTAATCGCTACATCAAAAGTACAATAATATTCCTTAGAAGTGCGCTCCAAAGACGTTGGAAACTCAGATGATCATTTCTATGGGTTTCCGTTGTGTTTTTCTCGCATCTTTGGCGCCGTGACGTTCTGCGAATAATTTTTTTCCACTATTTTTTTCTGTTATTTATTTATTATTATTATTATTATTTTTTTTTTCGTCCGTTTGAGCCGAACATTTTAATAAAACTCTTGCGGACTAACCAGTTGACGGGTTAATCTCCACCTCACCCACCCTACACCATCACGATTACTATTAATCCGGGATTATCATAATAAATGTGTTCGGGCTTAATTTGTCCCATCCGACACGTATGAAACCGCGGGTTTCTGAAATTTCACTCATTTCGTCGCGAAAAACGTCAAAAAACGATCGAGTGATTTTTTTTTTTGAAAATCCTGATTTTTATTTCCCCGTTTATTGTGCAATTTAGACGGTATGACGGAAATGTTTTCAACAATATTATCGTGTACTACAAAAGGTAGTTGTTTTAAATTTGAAAAAAAAAAAACGCGGTGCTACACAGAGCTCTCCCTCGTATTTAGTTTGTTTTACGCAGGTGCCTACTATATTATATTACTTTGACTTTATATTTTTACGGTTGCGATTTGTCGAACAAAAACCTTACTGTTTTAAAGTTTATAAGCCCGCGTCTAGCCGTAATACGTATATTATATTGTAAAAAGCGTGTACAACAAAGGGACTTGTATTTTATTAACTTCGATGGACCTAATTAACATAAAATAAAAGTTTAAAATTATGTATTCCAGAATCTACTTTAAAAATACATCAGATTTTTACATTTTTTTTTTTTACGCGTTACACGCATTAATATATTGTTTCTTTATATACATTTTGAGTTAAACATTAGAAAAATAAATAATGAACACATAATACATTTATCTGTTTAACGGCACGAAACGACTATGTACCGTGCTTTTACGAGCTACATTAACTACGTTTAAGAGAATTAACGGAATTATAAATTTCCTAAGGGCAATAATAATAATAATAATACTATTGTTAACACTATAAAGACTTTATCGGTATGTTTTACGCGGGTATCGAGAGACATATGAAAACTGTTTATACTTTAATTTGATTTTCGACCGAACCAATTTTAATAATTAATTTAATTACTGTCATATTTTGTATACTAGGTTCCTAATGATAAAAGTACATTTTTAATATTTCTCGTCGATTTATTTATAAAACTTGGTTTTGAAAGACGCTCATCATGACACGGTTTGAACACTAATTGAAAAAAACAAGATTTTTTTTAATAATTGGATCGAATTTCCTAATATTTGTTCAATTCGGCAACCAAAATTATTGTGTCCGATAATTTTATTTTTCGGTCAGTCATTTAAAATGACGTGTTTTATTTTATAAATGATATTATAGTTGCGGCAAAAAATTAAAATATTGTTTTCATGAAAATATAATTACAATATAAATTCTAAATACAAATATTTCTAAGAAACCATATAAATTATCATCAAATACTTTGGGATGTGTATCATAGGCGATACAGTTTTAGTTGATGAATAATAGTGTAATTATATTATTATACTAGCGTTTCATAAATACAACAATTTATTACGTTCTGTATGTTTTCGCAAGTGTTTAAACACGACTTGTTTAAACTAAAAATTTCAATAAATATGCGACGAAAAGTGCTGTGAATATAACAATAATAATACTGTATAAATCGAGTTGGAACGTAACCAGCTAATAGTCACAACACCAAAGTTATTTAATTCTTTCCTATTTGCACAATCGTTGCCCGATGCGAGTGAATGATTTTTCATATTATTATTATTATTATTATTATTATTATTATTATTGTCTGCATCCACACGAGTGATAACGAGTACGGAACATAGTATGATTTTGAGTGCAAATTTTTTTTTTTTTCAAAATTAGGAGGTACCTACCTCTTATAATACCGCCCATGCGGGTTAAGCGAAAAATTTCAAAACTATATTTAACGCAGACCGATTCGATACGATTGTCGACACGATACGTATTGTTATTATTATATTATATATTATACATAAAAAAACATTTTAAGCGCCCGAAAAATTTGTCGAAACGATTTTTCGTAGATACTCGAACACGTCGTCCGCTCTCGCGATTTCGATTACAGTTATTGCTTTTCGGCGGCGGCGGCGGGCGTGTCGTTAACCCGAACCCCGATATCGGTGTTCACATTGAAATCGACAATACCGCGGTGTGCGTTAGAGACGTCTTTAGCCAATGAATTACAAAATATTATTCATATTATACGTATAATAACATGTGTGCGCGCACACACACAAGCACACTGTTTACCCCTCCGGTCTGCAGAGATACTATATGGCGGTACGTGGGTAAATGTATATTATGAAATTTATTATATATATATATATATATAGTATTATTATACGCATCGTGTGTATTAATAATTTATACAACACACACACACACACCCACTACAGACATTACCTAACAATAAGAAACCTGTCATCGGATGGAAGGTCGGGGAAAACTACGGTGGCAGCGGCGAAGGGGCAACGTAATTTTCCATTAGGAAAATTCGTCGCTTTCACCCCGCGGGAAAAACGTATTTTTAGTCATTAAAACCGGGTGGGCATGCCGATTTTGGAGCGATAACGATGCACGACGACAATGCGGCGTGTGCAATTATTATTATTAAAACAATAATAACGTTATACCCGCAGTATACGAGACTTAAATAAAAAAAAGAGTGCATGTGAAACATTTCGATATTATCGAAATATAACATATTTGTTAATAAAAAAAAAATCAAAAATCAAATAAAAATACGTAAAGAACAAATAATTAATATTATTTTTCATTCATGTATGAATAAGTATTATATTACACGCGTATTGTTTTTAGTTTTTATCTTCGTTTTATTTTTCTGATTGTCTCGTCAGAAACGGTGCAATAAAAAAAAAAAAAATGATGCGATTCATCGCGTGTACTTACAATATTATAAACGTTAAGAAAATATAGTATGACACTTACAAACTTTGCGAGAGCAGTTTTGTGACGCCCAGCTTGGACATCGCATTATTTTTGAAACCATCGAAAATCGAATTGGCGGGGCTTTTATTATTCATATTCGCTGGCCGACGATTTTCACAGCTACTGCAGCAGGAGTGAAACTCGCAACCGATCGCTATATTATAATATATATAATAATAATAAAGATGATTTATCGTAGGAATATGTGATTACGGAAAATTCACTTTGCCGGTCGGCTTACATAATACGGGATTAAAAAATACCCGTACGAAAAAGAAACCGCGACATGGAAAATTGGAAAATTTTTTTTTTCGTTTAATATAAATTTAGAAGTTATAACAATAATATAATAAATTCTAAATGGGAATCGAAAGTCTAGTCAATCATACTAATACTATAATATTATTGGAACGTATTCATTTACATATATTTTTTTTTCATAAAAATACCGTGAAAAAAAATTGTAAAAAAAAAAATGAAAAATGAAAAAAAAAATCACGAGTGAAAAAATAATTTATTATAATTTAAAATAATTTAATTTTATGACGGAAGTTCAGTATGATAATTTAAAATAATTATTATTATGTATCATATTAAATTATTGTATTATAATATTTTATATGAAAATACGTACGTGCGTTGCAGAGACCGCAGTGCCGGGTCTCGACGAGAGAATTTTATGAAATCGTAGAAAGTTACGCAGCGGAGAGGTGATGATGGGAGTAGCGTACCAAAACAAAGACTGAGTACGCGAAGTTTCCGAGCACGCTTTTTGTGTACGCGGTGGCGCGCGCTCTCGTGTGTGCGGTTTTTCGTTCGCCCGTTTTCGAGGGGGGGCGCGGCGTATACTCGGCACCGACCACCCCCCCTGACCATCACCCGAGGCCGGAGGGGGCCCTGGGAGGCACGCGCGCGCGCGTATGCATCACGCCACGACAACTGGGTCAGTTAACCGTCACGGTGCTACCGCGGGGGGATGACGGTCGGTTGGGGGTGGATTGGGGGTGGTCGTGGCGGGCGCGAGTCCGGGGGGATGGCGGTCAGGGACGGCGGTTGAGGCGTAGACGCGGACGCGGGCGAGCCGGATGGGCGGCGGGAGAAGGGGCGCGAGACGGGGGTGGTTTTGCGGCGGCGGGAGCGCCAGCGGGGTGCACGGTGCGGGTGCCGGCGGGGTAGACCGCCGCCGTACGATTTTTACGTATATCCCTTCGTGCCACCGTCTAGCGGCTCGCGTGTGCGTAAGCGTCGACATGTGGGTGTGTTTGTGTGTGTTTAGGTGTTCGCGTGGATGTGTGTGTGTGCATAATGATATAGTTTAGCGAGAGGGGAAAAGTAGTATCATCAAGCGTGTGTGCTCATCGATGCCGGTCGGTCGGACTGTTCTAAACTGACGCACAGTGATCGAAAAACGTAAAAAAAAATATGATAATTAGTTGAATGTGAGGTTCATGGTGTTCACGTAATAACTATTCATTACTTAGTTTTACTTGAAATAATAAGTATATATTTCTGGAAAAAATAAATGTTTTACAATAATGTAATATATCGTTGTCGTACCGTTTTTGAAAAATAATAAATTATAGATAAAGGTATCATATAATATTTACGGTGAAGTGTCTAATTTCGTATTTTTTTGGAATTTTCATTAATATAGCATTTGTGCGTAAAATCATTACAACACTGCACGACTAACGTCTTCCAACAGTTATTATGACGATACGCGAATCCTGACCTAACCCAACCTAGCCGTCCAGTATCCGAGTCCTGTGATTTATGGCTATAATATTATCGTCGTTGTGGGCCGGTCACAGATATATATATATATATATATATATAATACCTAACTGTTAAACACAGTTTAACACAGTCAAATTTAGTTAACTCGAAGTTGAAGGGACCGAAAAAAGAGTTCGAATTATCCAAATAAAATTTCAAAATATGTACTTTTTTAAAACAGTACAATATATGTATATTAAATTCCTATGTATTTATTATAACATGTAATAAAAAAAAACATTTACTATTTTTATATTCTGTATAATTTTAAAAAGGTATGTGTATAAGCAAAAATTAGGTAAGAAAGATATTTAAAAAATATATTTATTTTCGTTTGAGTTTTGCTTTTGATCGCAGAATTTTCAGTGGATCATTCTGTTTATTTCAGGATTGGAAAAGTTCATCAAGACCTTTGGTTTATTTTCAATAAATCGTCTCAATTAATTATAACGCATCTGTGCTTGTATAATAGTGAAAATGGGGGCTCAATACATTCTTATTCCTCTTCTTCATCCGATGATTTTTAACAGTAAATATACATACATTAGGGATATATCATAATTTTTTAATTATAAAAATCCAAACTTTGAGGCATTCACGAAAATATTCGAATTAAACAAGATTTTTTTGCATTCTTTTAATAGGAAATTCTAAGTACCGGGAAAAAAGTTCTAGGTATCAACAATTTTAAATTAACCGAATTCGACTGTATTAAAAAGTCGGAAACCAGATGCATGGTAGTTATTGTTTATGGTTGTCATCACTTATCAGTTCAAATTTATTATCAAAATCAACATTCTTCAAAAATTATATAGTATTAGAAATAATTATTATTATTAGTGTTAAAGTAATTGATTAATTGTTTTAAAAATGTTTAAAAAATGCCGACTACTTGATCAAATTGTATAAAATTATAGACATATAATATATATATATATGTACGTTTATTATTATTTATTTTTTTCGGTAAGTACATATAATATTATGTATATCTTTATTTAATTATTTAAAGTTTATTTTTTTTTAATATTGTATAAAATTCTTTGGTTATTTCCTATTTCCTATTATTAATATGAAAAACAATTTTTTTTGAAAAAAATAACTTCTACCAATTTGTATTTATTGTAGTATTTATAATTGTATTTATAAGTATCGAGGTAGCATATTTGTGGTGTACATGCTAAGTATCACGGCGTGTATCATATGTTGGAAGAATATTACACCATACAAGTCACTAATTAATAAATTTAAAATTAAATATATTTAACAATTTTATTTAACTTTTACAATAAATCAATAACATATTAAAATTTAAAATACTATTATATACAAAATTGATAAGAAATGATAACAATAATTAATATAAACGTTGACTACTACGTATACTATGGCGATCGACTTCCAATCATTATGATAGTTAGCTATCTAGGTATTCAGTGCTATACGTTATCTAGATAAAATAAATGCACACTATCTTTCTATATTATCTAGATAAATTAAACTTTTATCTGATTATCTGTAGATAATTAGATAACTTATTAATTTCTCTTGAATTTTATTACAATGAATTGCGTCTATAATTAATTAAACAATAAAATTAAGTGTCTAGATAATTTTAAATTTTCAATACCTATAGAAATATGTATAAAACATTATTTTTTCAAATTAATTAATTTAATCTATATTATATTTGTATATAAGATAATGAATAATTTAAAATATTAGTTTATAAGTATGTGTAAATATTATGATTTAATTTATAGTTTTTAAAATTTTAAAACTACATATATAATATTCTGTTTTTTTTTTTTTTATCTAGATTAAAAAGTGATTATCCTACCTTTTGTGTAAATATTTTTTTTTATATTCTGTACAGAGCGATGTATATATTGATTTTAAAATGTATGTTTTTTAGATTCTGAGTGGAGCGAGGAATATATTGATTTTATAACTAAGTTTTTTTTTTATTTTTTGTGTATGTCACGACGTTTAAGGGCAGTAAAATAGCTTCGATTTTTTTCATCAACATCTTTTACGGTAAGAAAGTGAATCTAGTTGGTACTTTAGGGTATCAAAAGTAAAATTGTCTTAATAGTTATTAAACAGGAAAAACAACAAAAAAAAAAAAAAAAAAATAAGGAAAAAACGAGAATATGAAATATTTACCAAAAACGAATTAAAACTATTTGGTCATAAGTCGTGATATTAATTTGTTTTAAATTATTCCATATTTACTAAAATTGATATACAATTAACATTGAGATACACATTACGCTTTATTGATCAGATATAAATTTAAATTAATAAAATGAGAATTATAAAAGTATTTTGTTTATATAATTCATATGAAGTGTGTTTAGATGTGTATACATAGTTAAAAAGTATTGTTTGTTGCAAGTTCGTAGCTTGTAAGATAGTGTAGTTTTGGTTTTGAAGTTTTGCATCCCTCCCTATGACTGTGGGGCATTTACAATTTTATCACCCCACTTTTTAGAGGTCTAGTTGCGACTTTGACTATTTTCACATTTTGATGAATAATAATTTACAAAATTTATATCAAAATTAACAGGTTTTCCGTTTTTATGTCGTTCCAAATGTTATACTTCCTCATGAAATTCGATTTCCAGAAATTCACGTCGATCGTGTTTTGTATTTCTATTATTTCTGTTGTAAAAAAAATATAGGATTTTTATATTTTTTATATTTTGTACATTTTTAAATTTTTTACTGATAATATGCAGCCCCGATCGGATGAGCTTCTCGACGATTCATTTTCCTATGAACTGATATACAAACATTTTTTGCTCGTAAAAAAACATATTTCAAGAATAGAAAATATTTTGTGCAAAATAATATGTTTTAGGAATTTATTGAGGTTTGACTTGAATATTTTGTAAAAAGTATAACGATTTATGAAAAAATATAAAGAATTGTGATCTACGTCATTTAGTAGCCTAATGCTAGGTTCACATGGACGCGTGTATTTATATAATCAGTGTTCCTGTACATCGTTCACATGGCGCGCGTCTATCGCGATAACGACGCAAGTTTCTATTTTCCCGCGAACATGCGCGTGACTCTGCGTATTGAAATTCCATATATCATTATCGGACCGTTCAGTTGACACGCACGTTTCAATGCGAACGATCGAATTTTGATCATAGTGTTTGAAAACTAGTATTTTTTTAAATATGGAAATCGAAATAGATACGTTAATTTAACGAAGTAGAAAAAAGGCCTGTTATATGGGACATGACAACGCACGAGTACTCAAATGTTTAATTATCTCCAATAGGTCATCGAATGATTTAATGGACATTCTAAAGTAATTGAAAAATTCTTCCTCGTGTTCTCTAAGTTTAGGATATAACGTAACATAAAGACTATGAAAAAGCCTTGTTTTTAAAATAGGATGAACCCAATATTTTCTTTTCCTCATTTATCTGCGTCTTCTCATCCTTCGGTGGATGGCCCACAAACACACAGCATCTATCACATCCATTCTCGATGACTGTCTGAACTGTACTATATATCGTTTTTTAAATATAGTTTTTGACTAGAACATTCTCGTACAACGCGCGTGACACGCAGCCATCTGAATGGTGAACGTGCGTTCATGTGAACCTAGCCTTAGTCGAGACGAAAAAACACAATTTTTTTTTTAATTCGTAAGACTGAATTTATTAAGTTTAATATAAATTGTTTTGAAATATAATATTATTATGTTATTTAACTAGATAATGTTGTCATTTATCTAGACACTTAATAGCATGTCAAGTCAATTTCAAGCTAACAGAACTGGCGAGCAGCACTGTGTGTAATATTACATTTTTATTATTTAAAGCGTGTTATGATTATTTTTTTTTTTGAATTCATAAGTCTGAATTTTAATAACCTATGTAACTTTGTTTAACAATAATACATGTACAATAAACTTAAATAAACTACATCACATCATCAAGTATACAGATATGTTGGATATATTATACTACCTATCTTATAATTTTTATAAATTGTTTCTTTTATTTGTTTTTTCAGTATTATTAGTACGTTTTTATATGGTATCATAAAATTCCAAAAAAAAAAATAATATTAATAACTATTAAAAGATTATTTCTATGAAATTATAGAGCATAAAACATGTTATTTTTAGCATTTTAAACGGTCTCTAGTCATTAATATTGTAATCTCAGTCGGTCGTCTGCGATGACGATATACAAACATTGTTATAGCTACTTATATCTAAGTATAACTACAATTTTTTTTTTTCATATCTTATGAAATTCAAGTATTAATTAAACAAAACAACACACAGTTTAGTTATGTATATGAATTATACTGACGACAAGTAGGTACCTAACCTAAATAACAGCATATTTAATATTACGCGGACGTTAACGATGCTGTGACTTACAGTTTTTTTTTCAATTACTCTGTGAGGCATTAAAAAAAAAAAAAAAATAATGCAACTTATTTACAATTTGAAAACATAAAACTTGCAGTAGATGTATATTATTACACGAGTACACCATCTATACCCGAATGTCAATATATGTAGTACCTACGTATGGAAAATTTTCATATCAATTTATTTCGTCGTTATTAAAATATATTTTAACCGTGGCTTTATTGCTAATTTTAAAAGTTTCAATAGAACACATCGTCATTATTGAAACTACTACGTTGATCGCCGAGTATCAGTGGAAATATTAATTTACAAAGGCAAAACGTTTGCACCGGCGCTAATAAATTCCCAATGTTTTTTTCACAAGTATTAAACAAACATTTAATAAAATAATGTATTTAATGGCGTGCTTAGGGAAGAGAAGGTTAGGGGTTATATCCTCCCTCCATTTTCTTTTCTTGCCGATCTACAAAAAACAATTTATTAGTTATAAAAGCTGTTTTAGAGTCATTATTTAATACTTTTTATTAGTTATTAGCAAAAAGTTATTACTTATGACAATAAACTTTTACTTTATAGAGTAGTGAGTATAGACTATAATATAATATATTCTTACTACTCTATGATAATCTGTATACAATTATTTGTATTCGCAGATCAACTACACAGGCTATGCTGCTATGGAATATCAAGAAAGAATAAAACAGAATGGACACTGATAACAAATAACATTGGCAGCATAGGCACAGAATAAAATCAGTCGACCATTTCATTTGAGGCACAGTAGGAAGTTAGTAGCATTTTATTCCATCATGAAACAGTTGTAATAATAGTAATACGTTACTGCGGTTTTTCATTTGTTACTTATTAGATGCAAATAGCGGTTGAGTTTTCTGCAAACTTGTCGGCATTTTAAAACACATTACAACTAAAATAATCCAAATAAATACGATAGTACTTAGTTGGTACATCAATTGATTTGTTTAGCAAATTTTATTGTCCAAAATGTATTAACCATTCATTACAGCTATAATGTTTACAAACATTTTAATAGTTAAAAACGCAAATGACCATTATTAGCATAAATTTATCGAATCGCATATTTAAGAACACTAAATAACCTGCATTCTTTCGTTTTTGTTGTCCTTTTGGAATCAATGCAACCTTGAACTAAACGCAACATAACCATGTTGAGAATTGTTGTAACTCAATGAACGCAAAATAAAGTCACCAAATCAGGTAGAACAACGTATATTTAAAAGTTAAATGACAGAAAGTTTAAGCCGATAAAAGGATAAATCGACAAAGCTATAAAGGTACAAAATTAAAAATAAAATTAATACAGTTATCAGTTATCACTAATTGCAATTCAATAACAAAAGTACCTCAATTAAAATGACCACTGATTTTGCCGTCGCTGTGATAAGTCTAAATTCGTGGTATCAAGAATCAATAAAATTGTATGTTATCATTTATCAGTCATCCGCTCACAATTGCATCAAAATGTTGCCCAATCGCCAAAATATGAATGAAATTATGAAAATAAATACAACTGTAATCCAAAATTACAAACTAAATCAAATTCAGTGATAGTATTACCTACACAATTTTTTTTTTTATTGTTATAAGATTTATTTCTTTATTTTTATATTTATTGATTATTATTATAATGCCTAAACGTGACGTATCCATAACTTCATATTTTTCTAAAAACCTTAAGTCGAATAAGTCATTTACTTTCTAAGTATTTTATTTTATTTTTAAGTTTTTTTTCATTTAGATAAATATTAAAATAATACGAAAAAATATATCTATATAATTATAAAATATAAATGTATTGATTTATGATATTTATCTAGATAAAGATAAAAGATAAATATATTTTTATCTAGATAAAAAAAAAGATAATTTTTATTTTCTAATTTTTTTTTAATGTATTTGAATCTCACTTTTTAAGAGTATACCTTTGTTACTGCTTGAATAAGAATTAAACACAATAATTATTTTATAAATATAAATAAAATAACACTTAATCTGATGTTAAATATTATTATTATAATTTATTTATTCTATGAATTTATAATTTTAAAATATGATTATGTACATGGACGAATTTATCTAAATAGGTCTCAACACTGTTTATAATTAAATAAGTTGTTGCATATTAGAATTAAAAATATTGTGTAATCTATATTATAAATATATATTAAAATTAAAAAAAATCGAATGATACTGGTTTGTCTTGAATTTGTATTATTTGAACAAATTTAATTGAAATAAATTTCTGTTGTTTTTAATAAATTAAAACCATCTACGTCACATTTTTTAAGAGTAAAAAAATCTAATTGACTAGCGTTATCGTAAAAGTTCTATGAGTTAACTATAAGCTGCAATAAATAATTTGGGCAAACCGCGGACTTTAAATTTCTTATACATATTTTCTATTATTTTGACCGTTGTTTATAGTGTCCGCCATACATATCTGTAACTAGTATATCTTGTATTTTCCGCATAACACTTGGAAGGACAAAAAAAAAAAAAAATAATTGTTACATAGAGATGACCGTTAATGAAAGTTTTACTGTATATATTTATATATTATATACATAAAGATCTTTTTTTTTAATAATATTAAATATTGCAAAAGTGTTTTGTTAGCAAAGTATCAGCAATATTTTAAAGTCATGATTAAAACATAGACGGTTAGACATATTTTATGAGAGGTTCCCGTTAAAATAGATTATTTCTAATGTTTATAACCTCTGTATAAATTATGTAATCCGTGTACCTATATAATTTGTGTTTAACACGATAAAATATGTTTATTTATGTGTTTACATTGCTACTATAATAACTCTATACACATAGTACAACACGAGGGAGGAGTGGTTATGCCACCCAACGAATTATAATATTATAAGGATTCGGGATTTAAGTCGGGTATCAATGGCTCAGAGGCCAAAAGTCGTACGTCCGATTTTTCTCAAAATTGTTTCATAAGTCGATTGGGTTAATCTGTTGGGTCGTCTTCTTCAAAACATTATAATATCATAATTAAAAGACGTTCGTTTTTCTATACTTTAATTTTATTTATTGATCAGTTGACTGTTAACATGTCGTACTTGTTCGTCATTTTAATTATACAGCAGAAAACAATGTGCACCCGTTACACAAAAAGGATAAATACATATTATTATAATAACGATGGCTAAGAGGCCAAAAGTTGTGTGTCTAATTTTTCTCAAAATTGTTTTAAAATATTGGGTTAGTTATTTGGGTCGCCTTCTTCATCTGGCAAAACATTATAAGTCACTATCATAATTAAAACATTTTGGAAAAACATTTTTTAGTACTTTGACTTTTGAGTTTTCAGCGCGAGATAGGTTTTATTAGTGCACAATTATAACTAGTACTAAATTAAAGAGACTTACAATAAATTGTTTTTATCGTTAAGACCAGACCGTGTTATTTTTGTCTAAAACTCTAAAACAACTTGTTAAATTAATTTGAGTTTTATTGAATTAACAATTTTTAATATTATGCCCATCAAAACATTGTATGTTCACTGTAAAATAATATTATAATTAACATTTATAAATATTGACATTTAAACTTTAAAGATACATTATAATTACGCTAAAAAACATTTTAAGACCTAAAAGTAGTTATTTATGTAATCTATAGAATATTTTACAAATAAATCATACGTTATACTAAAAAACAAACAACTGCAACACAAATTATTTGGTTTAAAATAATTTTTAATCATTAAAACTATACTAAATTTAGTGCTTGTGAGGTACAAATTTTGGCTTCTTTGCCATCGATATTATAAATAAAATAATAATAGTCGTAACAAAGTGACATAATTCAACTTCAGACAATATATTATAATACTTACCTATACTTGATTTAGCACTCTATCATGAGACGTTTTGATGATATTTATTAAATCGGTGTGAATTAATTTTTCTATAACATATTATTTAAATAAATAATTAGCAAACTTATAAAATATTTTTTTCAAATAACAGATTTGATTGTGTAAATGAAAATAACATGGTTTTGAGTGAGACGATTATTTTACTTATCTAAGTTTACAATCAAAATTACACAAGTTGGATGGTTTAACGTATAGTTGCAGTTAGGGTTTTGAATTTGAAATATTTTAAAATTGAATGTTCTACTATCCTTGAAATATTTCAATGAAATCATGAAAAATATTTTTTTTTATTTTCAATGTATTCTATTGTAGGTGATTATAAAGTATTATTGATTACACGCAGAATATATCGATAATTAATGACTTATTAACCAAGGTTTACGAATTACAATAATTATGGTTATAATTTAGGTATTAATGGTATTATAATATTATCGGTTATCACTTATCGATGTTATCAAATATAAATAAGTCTCTATTAACTATTATTTATTATTATTCGATAAATTTCAATAAATCAACTTTTAAAAATGTTCTCATGCTCTAAGTTTATGACCATAAGTTTTTTAGATATAATTAAATAACATTTTTATTTTATTTTTTACAATCTTAAACTAAATATTTTGTGAAAAATTTAGGTTAAAAAATTCAAATTACAGTTTGTTACCATCGAACGTATTGTAAAAAAATCAATATTGATTTTGTGTTTGTGATTGAATAATTTAAGCAAAACTGACAAATTATACTATAATATGGTGAATATATTAAACTATAAATCGAACCATTATTTTTTCTTGGAAACTAATTACTCTAACGTACACTATATTTGGAACATTGCAATCAAACCTATTATAGTATTATAGAATATTTATAAAATATATAGTTTTATGTTCATAGTAAGTAACGTAACTATGGTATACGAATTTACAATTTTTTTTTTTCGTACTAATGATATATTATTATAATATACAGTAAAACTTTGACAAGTCGAAAAACCTTGATAAGTCAAAATAAATTGCGTTCCCTTGCAAAAACACGTGTGATTTTTCGACCTTCATAAGTCAAAAACCTGGATAAGCGGAAAAAATTGTATTTTCCTTGAATTTTGTCTTGTCGAACTTGCACTGTACTAACGGGACGTTGAAAATTACTTACTGCTTATTATATAATCATTATACTACCTAAAGTCATTTTTTGTTGGTAATATTTATTACCGAAATTGTAATTTGTTAAGTATCATTCACTACCAAAACCTTACACTGTCAAGTATCAATTACCTGCTAAATGTCTTTCATTAGGTTCACGGTATAATTAAAATTTAGTTTCCCTGTTAATTAACTCGATTAGCTAATAAACGAATAACGAAATAAACTTTAACAGTCCAAATATAAGGTAAAGTTTCTGTATGAAGTACTTTTTTAATAATAATAATAATAATAACAATAATTATAAAATTTTAAATTTTGTTCGAAGAGTATGTAAGACGATTTTTTATTTGTTCGATTTACTGTTCGCTGTCATGTAAAAGTTACTGTCTAATCAAATACTTTAATACTATACCGATACACATATCTTTTCGGCTAAAAGGCAATGAGTGACAATATTTTGTGAAAAATTAGTTTATTAAATCAAAATATTCGTTATTTTAAGGCGTATTTTTTTTTTATTCTTAGTAAAAACGCCGTATCCTTAATTGATTATATAATAAACATGATTAATAGTATAATATTATAAGTGATTTTAAAATATATGAAGTAATACTAAGCAAAAAAAAAAAAACAGTATCAAACGTAAACTAAACAAAACTACACTGACTGATCACACACAATATAAATATTATTTTGCTTGGTATTACTCGCATACGGTGTTTTCGCTAAGTATTTATAAACAATGTAACTACTGTTAACTGACAATTTACATATTTTACTGTCGCAGAAGAATAATTTACATACTGTCACGGTTTACTGCAACTATTATAATACAGTGGAACCTCCCCTAACAACCACCTCTAAGTAGAGGACACATCCAAATAACGAATATTTTTTTAAGGAACAAACCACGCATTTTTTTTTTATAAACTGATCCCTTTAAATAGCGGAAACCTCTGAATAGTGGACATAATTTCAGTGATCGAGAGCGTCCGGTTTTCGGCAGTTTCACTGTGTAATCCGCAAATGTTATATTTTTTCAAGACTGAAGAGCATATAATGTGCTTATCACTTTCGGCGTAGCATGGCTGTATTTTAACAGGCTGTCTCTATGCTGTTGTCGTTTTTGATAAGTTTGTGCTGTTTAAAAATAGAGTAATTATTGATTTTAACTGATTTAAATATTTAATACGATTTGATATACTAATCACGATATTATCATAATAAATAATGTACAGAGAAATCTCTGGCACTCTCGGTAACCGACATTTTGTCCACTATTCGAATGAATCCGCTGAAAGTATTACAATATAATAAATACCGTACTTATATTATAATAAAGCAGCAGTACAGTGATGAGAATATATGACCAAAATTTCATCTAGATAAGATACAGATAATTTTACCTATATAAATTTATCTAGATACAGATTAAGACAATTTAACTTTTATCTAGATAATATAATAATAAATAACAATAGATAAAAGTAATTTTTGTTATATTTGAACAAATTTACTTCTTTACCAACGTGAACAAATAGTTAATAGGTACATATGGTAACAGATGTTATTTGAGTTTAAGAGTTGTAAAATTTCAAAGTATCAACTTTATAAAATTTGATAGTATAAGAGGGAATATAGTAATATTAGGAGTATAATATATACGAATTGGATAGTGTTCTGATAGAACAATTTTAATAAAAATAATGAATATTATTCGTGAAAAATGAATATAATTTAAATACAATTTATCTAGACAAGTAAATGTGTCATTTAAGATAACCAGTAGATAAATGGCACAATAAATTTCATGATAAGGTAAGTAGTTTTTTAGTTATTTTTTGTCTAGATAATTATTTATATACATTTATCTAGATAAGTCTCAATACTGCTCGGAAAATCGGCTCATACGCAGCCCCCTCCACTTGTTGTCCAATGTAGTGCAGCAGTAAGGGACGTCAAAGATATTCATACTTCCATAGTTACCGAATTCAATTTTGATTTTATTGTAAACACCGTAAAACGATTTCATTGTTTAATATATAATTATTAATTAGTATGGACTTTGAATTCACTAATTATTATTTTAATTGCTCCATATAGACTCATTGCACTGTTATTGTTCAATTAATTTACTATACCGACTGTAGACTGAAGTATTGACGTTTTAAAATATGTTTTTGTACTTTTATCCTCTCCATTAAAAAAAAAAATAAAATAAAAAATAAGCACTGGATTTCCTCGTGGGGCCATATTTTATCCTGCCGAGTAGGTACGTCGTTGATAGAACGCCAAAACGTAAGCAGGTTTTACGGTCACGTTTAGGTTTATTGTAATATTATTTATATTATTTAGCAAAATCGATCATAATTTCTCAACGCCATCGTGGTATAAACGCGGTGGCGGTCGGAGGGTGACTATTTATTATTGGTTACACGCGTTTATTACCCTCGTGGTAAGGTGGTTACACAACATTGCACATAAATATCATTTTGCGGTGCGTCTAAATAAAAGGTTAGATCCGAGTGTACTCGGATGGTATTCTTGAAAAGCGCAGGATTTGAAAGTCTGTTCAAACACAATAAGACGTTATACTTACTATGGGATTATTTGGACGTACTGCAGGCTACAAAATACAAAACGATAGAATGCTTTTACCGGTTATAGTGACATACCGGATTTAGTAACGACTTTAATATTGAAGGTCCTAGAAAAACTCATGCATTGTAATATTACTAATTTTTATCGGTTATTATGACGTCTATAAACGCGGTGATTTTTTACGCATGATCACCGAATTTTTGTGCTTAAATTATTCTCAAAATCTATTTTTTTAAACTTTTAAATAAACTTGAAAGCCGTATTCTCAAAATCTCAAGATTGTCCGTAACACTTGAGTATGATGATATAATAATATAAACTTATATTTTTAAAATAGGAACATATATTGTTTGAAGTCTAAAATATTTCAGAAAAACGTGAGCCATTAAATTTTTTCTTTAAATTCAAATATTTATAATAATAATTTATTAATAAATAATAATATCGTACATAAGTTGTATATTTAATCACTTTTATTAATATTTAATGCAATGAGCATCGTAGTCGACAAATTCCTATATTAACGTCTTGTTTTCATATATTTATAGCAAAAGTTGTTTTTTTTTTTAATGTTTTATTAATCATTTTAAATATATAATTAATTAATTCTTCGAAGGTTTTTGGTAAATTATACATTTTATAAATATAATGACAAATTTTTGAAAAAATAAAACTTATTTAAAAAATAAAAAAAAATTTTATTAAAATACTGAAAAATTTCAAAATTTTATAATTCATGAAATTTTCAAACACTAGGAACATCCTTTTTTCACTTTAAATTATTCAGCAGATATTTTTTTTTTGAAAATAGTTGCAATATATCTATATTAAAATTCGAAATTGTAGTTTTTGAGATATATAATTTTGTGTAATAAGGTATATATGTCTATGGTATTGGGTTAAGTAGATGTTTGGGCTTAGATGATTTTTAAATTTTACCTAATAATAAAGTACTGCTGGTTTATCAATATAAATAATTTTTAAAAATGGTCTAAGTATAATAAATATTACATCTAATATAACATAGTTTACATCTTTGTAAAACCATTTCTAAGCAATATTATCTTTAGTATAAACTCATTAATATCTCAGAAACTACTTTATTATTATTATTATTATTATTATTATTACATTATTATTTTAATTTAGATATATCGACATTTTCAAAAAAATCAATCTCCAAAAATAATTTGAAGTAAGATATATAGATTTTAATTTAAAAACAAAAGTTTATTCTATCAATGTAATTGTTTGTTATTAGACATTATTATTAGAGTTTGTAAATTTAAGGAAATATTAATAAATATTAATATTATTTAGATTTTACTATAATTATTATATTTTTTTTTTGTCTTATAAAATAGTTTTTTAAAAAAAAACATCATTAACACAATTGATACACATTTCTCTCTTGTTTAATATTTATAATGTTTCGTATTATATGAAACTTATATTTAGCAAAATTTAATAAAACTATTTCGCTGTAATATATTTTTTTTATTATTATTACAATTGATCGAATTGTAAAATGAATATTACATATATTGTGTTAATATTCAAATCGTAGTTTTTTTTTATTTCTAAAGAATCGTTGTAATATTTAATACATTATTAATTAAATTGTTATTGTAATAACAAAGAAAAAAATAATGAATCAAATTGGCTGTTAATTACGTACTATGTTTTTGTATTTATTAAATTCTTAAGCTCATTAAATTATACTTCTACAGTCTCCCTTAAGTCACTTATCTCACTCATACTAGTGATACTATTTCTAAACATATTTATCTCTGCAATCTTTATATATATATATATATATATATATATATTTTTAATTATTGGCTTATTTTTTACTATATTTCAGTTGTATTAATTGCACAGTCTTTTTATGACAGTTTTATTATTTTCTGTTTCTTCTTTTGTTGTCTTAATATTCTTTAAATTCGTAGAATTCTTATATTTATAAAGCAACTAAGACAAATAGTGAAATAATTAATAAAAATCCAATATTTCAAGTTTTTATTTCATAGTTCAAACATTAATTAGTAATACAGTAAGTTGAATTTGTTCTTGTAGAAAAAATGTATTTTAAAATGTCATTATGTATATAATATATAATAATATATATTAAAAGTTTCAGTACACGCTAATAATATTTTTAAATTATACAACAGAATAACTAAAATCGTTATTCTTCGTTTAAACATTTTTCTAATTTCGTACAAAGCTGAACTTAAAGTATCTACAAAAACAAAAAACTTTAATTATAATATATAAGATTAGAGTATGAACTATTTATGAGAAATCTTGTTTTAAAGTTTTAATTCATAGTTAAACAAATTTAAAATTTTATGACTATAAAATAATTTGAAAATATTTGAGATTTTAAAACGTATATAAAAAAAAAAAAATAGTGTCCGTGTAATTTTGATATATTTCAATTGCTGTTATAATACCTTGTGAGGAACGTATTACATTTTCGAGTTTTTTTAACCAAACAAAAATGTATTAACATCATTTAAAAAAAAAAAAATACCAAAATTAAAAATTTAAAATGTCTAAAAATAACTCAAAACGATTCAAAATAGTTTGAAATTGTCTTGTGCATAAAATGTTGAAAATCAACATTTGGTAAAAATCGCAACTATCAATAATAATTTGTTTTTAAAGTATAACAAAATAAAAATAATCTATTTTGTCAAAAAATAGTTTTGCATTAAAATCTCCGTTTTTATTTCTTATTATTATTTTTTTTTTTGCATTTTCCGGCAGTTTTGAAAGTTACTGATTTTTTTTTTTTTTGACCCCCCGGTCTAGGACATTTCGGCGTGGCCGTTTCGGCGTAAGGCTGTTTCAGCGTACAGCTGTTTCGGCGTAGAGCCATTTAAGAAATTAGGTAGGTCACTATAAAATATAAATATATAAATATTTATTAATTTATAAATTATATTATTATTTTGTATAAAAACTGGGTATATAATAATTAGGTATATTTAAGTATAATATTACAAATTTAATTAAAATAAGGAGAATGCTATAAAAATTATGAATAAAAATATTCAGGTCATCATACTTAAATTATGTGCTATTCTTCTTAAAATCTCATAATATTAGGATTATCATAATCGCAGACTAATTTTAAAATACGTTTATCGACGTCGATGTATTTTTTTTTCTTTTTTGGTGGACTTTTGCCTGTTTCTAATTGGCAAAAGAAGGTGTCTCGGCCACTTTGTATTTTCCTTAAACATGATATAAATGCCCAAAGTGTCGGGTGGTCAACTGCCATTTGTAGATTAAGCCGACGATTTGCCGCTTCAGCATGATTATTTGTTCGATCTTCTTTATTAAGTACGCGATCATGGACGTTCCAAATTATAGGGGGAAAAAGTGGGATTCGATGACGATTTCTTACAACTGTACCGATGTAGTTTTCTTCAAACCATTCTAAGAGAGGAAATATTTATTCAGGCAATTCATCATATAATAAGTTTACAGTATTGTAAATGTTGTCAATTTTAACAAAAGCTAAAGCCAAAATCATTTTAATATAAATTGAAAATTCTACATCATTTTTATACTTCGAAAATAGTTCCAGGTCACTCATTTTAAGACTAAAATTTTTTGTCAAATGAAATAGACATCCGTGAATATGAACTTCAGGGAAATTGTTTTTAATTGCTTTAATCGCAGCTTGCTCAAAATCACAAGCAATTGATTTTGGTTTTAACCCGGGTTTTAATTCAATTAGTATTTTAAATAACCGTTCATACGTTTGATATTTTTTATCGGGTAAAAGAGCATAAATAAGGGGATGAACGCCATCGAGGTGTTTACTTAATATTACGTATACTTGCGAAAATAAATGAGGTGCTACTTTAAATGTGCCATCGACATACCGATTGGAAGACTCTGATAAAATATTTAAATTTTGAGAGCGACAAAAAATTAAAATTCTATCGACTCCAAGTCCACTATCGTGTAGTAAAAATTGTTCAGTTACACCTTCAGATGGTGAATATGACTGGTAATTCACTGGTATTATTAATGAAATCAAATCTTTTGGCGCCTCGGGTGCAGCTTGAATTTCACGCCGTGTGCGTCTTATCTGTTTTCTTAAAGCTCCATTGGCCGTCAACGCTCCCTAATTAATTTAAAATTAATTCTCAATTAAAGTTATTAAAATGTTTATATTTACCTTTCTTGCTTGTGATAATCCACTCGTACATTCATTGATGATATTTGATGTAGGCTCCATTGTCTCACGTGCTCGTTTTTTCATCTTAGTGACTGCAGAATTAGCTTCAATCTTAGCCGCTTCCGAGTCATGGGTCGAATGTTCATTTATTTGTTTTAAAAACTTATTTGTTTCAACTATTGTATGAATTCTCGCCTTACACGAATCTTTGTAACGACATCGCCAAAACTTTTTTAATTTATTTGCACTAAATGCATCAAAAATATACATACACCTATCATGTACATATATTTCACGTCCACGGAAAGTTTCAATTGTTTGTGCCATGGTGACTACTAACTACTGACTATTTGATGATCTACTCAATGATCGTCTATCAATACAGCGTATATAGCGTATAGGTTAACTATACATAAACCTATATCTTTATTAACATAGACCGTAATATAGATTATGTTGTATGACAGTATAAGCCCATAGTATAATTATATATAATAATTATTATTATTATATACAGTTTATACGGTATACCTGCATCTAACTAACAAAAGTAAGATAAAAACTGATAAATTATATCGGTACAATATAATCAATGCTAACATTATATTATCTAAATGCGATTAGATTTTATGAAAAAATGACTACGCCGAAATAGACCCACGCCGAAATGAACACGACGAAATGGCCACGCCGATATGGCCACGCCGAAATGTCCGGATCCGAACCCCCCAAAGTACCAATTTGATTTATTTTTCTACCAAAAAAGATGCTGATGAAGAAAATAGAAACATTTTTTACTGCACAAAAAAGTTGTTATCGACAAACGAAAAAAACACACATTTTTAAAACTAATACATTCATTGCTCCGCTTAGAATCTTAAATTATCAGTTCATAAAGTTCAGAATTGTACACACAGATTTTTGCCGAAAATCGGGGTTGAGTTGGAATTAGAGACATTGTAATATTTGCATTTTATGTGGAGTTTTATGACATAAGCACCAAAGGTGTAAAATTGACATATAATTCGAGCCAAAATTAATATTTCATACACTTTATATAAGTAGCTATTTAAAATTATTTAAAATACATAAAAATAAATGAAAATAAATATAATTTTAATCCAACTTTTTTTCATATATTTTATACGATTTATTTCACCATACTAGTATTTCTTCCATTGTACAATGATTTCATCGTGAAATTAATTTTTTGTCAGGAAAAGATTTTATAAACAAATATGTTTCGCTTTGTAATTTTAATAATACATTAATTACTATATGAACGGAACTACTAAATTAATTTAATATCCGTTATTTATCTGTTATTTAATATATATTAACAGTGGCCCACAAGTGTCTAGGATTTGGCGCTTTCGTACGAAATGACTTTTTTTTCTTATCTCATTTTGGCGCTTATGTCTTCTACTGGCATGGGATTACAAAAAAACACAAACCATTTCCTAAGTGGTCGTCAAAGGTTGGGAACCGCTGATCTAGACGACTTGCTCGCAAACTTTACAAGTATTGCCACTGTTTTACAATATAATATGGGTAGGTACAATATTATATTTTATTATATAAAAGGCCAGGTGTGCTTCAGGTACCTCGTGTGGCATTCTTCGATGGGTGATGATTTTTGTTTTCGCATCTTACACTATGTGCGCAATGAGTGTTGGTCACGATAATAATAATACGATATAATAAACCTTCATGGCACGTATTTTGTGTGCGGTTTTTGGGTGATAGTTAGTTTTAGTATTCGGCATTTATTAATTATTATTATTATTATTATAATTAGGTAGGTGTAACGTATGGACCATAAACCTATTAATATATGGACTGCGCTTTCCTCACTTCTAGTCCATCATGTATGAACGTCGAAATTGCACGAGAGAGATAGTGATAGTTAAGGACAGTCGTGGCAAAAATACGTTTGTATTTTGATCACACCGTGAAAATATTTATTTTTATTAATAGTGTAAATAGTTACTCTATATCAGTAGTTCCCAACTTTTTTGACACTATGTACCATTTGAAGAACTTTTGATATGTCACGGACCACTTCAATTTTAGACATCATTTTTCTTATTAACAAGATAAATAAATAATAATAAAGTTTATTGCTGTTCAGTTTTAAGTAAAAGTTTTATTTTTATTAACAATTGAACACAAATTACTATTATTAAAAAATAAATATTATAACATTTGTTAATAGTAAATTAAAATTAAAAAAAAAAAAAAACAATTGAATGAGATTTTAGAGCTTACCTTTTCTTTATTAACAAAGATATTCTCGGCATAATAATGCTCAATTCAACTAATTTTTTTAGGTCTCGGATTAAAATTGTAATTGACTAATAACTATATGATCAGCTAGACGCACAAGGTTGCTCATCAGTGCACAATTCTTCGTGAAACTTTTGTAATAATTCCGATAGCAGGGATAGTTCAACGAATCATAGCTTGGTGATCGAGAACATATTCTGTTATGACGCATGGCTCGGATTTGGAAGTTCTCAAAATCTCGAAGAATATGTGAAAGTTACGATTTCTTGAATAAAAGTTATAATTAAAATTCTACATAGTGCATTCTCCTACATATTTACTAAGTAAAATTTAACAATTTGTTTGGGCGCATTTGAAATTTCACATAATTTTTACACAAATTTTGAGTTTAAGTGATACGAGTTTTTGTTAGTCATCTAGTTTTTAGTTTTAATTATAATCATGTCTTTTAACATGTTTGAAACTTAACATTAACATGAATATACTTATTTGTATTGAAATACTTTTGTTGTCAGTGCGTAAACCATATTGGAACACAAAATATTTTTAAACCATATTACACATTTCAAACAATAATGCAATTTAGTGGATAAAATATTAAAAAAAAAACATTCAATAAAATTTATAAATTTGTAGATGATATAAATAATGAAATGGAAAATTTTATAGAGTACTTAACTTATTTTTGCAAAAATGTCACTTACCTCACCTATGTGGCCTAGATCATCATTTATTTCAATTTTTTTTTTTTTGTCTATTAAAATAAATTATCTAGATACGTACTCAAAGATAATTAGAATTTTATCTAAATAACAATAAATATAACTAAGTTAAAAATTCTCTAGATAAGATAAAATATAAATAATTAATATTGATTAATTTATGTTATTGTTTGTGTAAATCGTCATCGAGTTATAAAATAAACGTACGTCCACTTCTCAATTCTAGTTGAAAAATTTTATTTTCCCTACCCCATCGGCCAACCACGTGCAGGAAAAATCGAAATAGCATCTCCACGTAACTGTCAGCAAAGCAATAAATTTATAAGTCCATCAAACGTGGGCGGCGAAAAAAAATGTACGAACACTAATGAACAATTTGAATAAATATGCATTCGTATTATAAAGTTATGACAAGGATATTTATCTGTACTCGATCGATCAGTGACACAAATAGTCTTTTACAATATATATATTTTTTTCAAGCTTGTGTTTGTGTTTTTTCGTAGATCGGAATAGCAAACACAAGAAAAATAAAACTTTTCAAACTACTTAAAGAATGCCAAGTTAAATAGTCATAACAATTGTCGGATCGCTTTCAATATTTTTGTTTTTAATAGTTTATTGTTAAAACGCTTTTTCAATTTTTTTTTCAACAGATCTTTTGGTGTAATTTTTAAGTTTCTTACGAATCAATACTGCATATAATAACATATGTATTTTGTTTTTTCTGATGCTTTAATGGAATAATATGATCAGAATATTGTTAAGAGAACAAATATACGACATTCTACAATTTGACAATACGTGTATAAATTAAAAACAAAAATGTATGTACTCGAGCAATAAATATTTTATAATATTATAACAATATATTTTGTATCTGTGTGTAAAATTCATAACATGATTTTATTAAACGCATAAAAATATAACAATATGTCATAGTTTTAAGGATTCGGATAAAAAAAACTGCGAAAAGATTAACAATGGTAATTATTTATCGACTAAAATTTGGTTACGAAATAAAGAAGATCCGTGGATTTTTAATTTGTAAGGTATATTACAGGTAGGTCATAAAGTCAGTCTATCATATTTATTATGTACATCATGAGTTTGTCATCAACCGTATGTAAAACATTACTAGGTACAACATTTATTCGAGGAATCGTAGCTCTACGTTCTCTTTGAGAACTTCCAAATCCGAGCCATGCATGATGCCAGAATTAAATTTCGAGCCATATTTCATTGAACTATCATTACGACCGCAATCATTACAAAAGTTTCAGAATGAAACTAAGTGTTGATGAAAAGTTGAGTATGTATAGCTGATCGTATAATCGATTTCAATTTTGATCCGATACCCATTAAAACTAATTTAACACATTTTCTTTCAATTTCAAGTTTGTATCGACGAACAAAATTTGGTTTTAGATCATACATCAACCTATAAAGAAGTAATAAAACTATACGGTATTAAAACCACATGGCGCAGGTATCAGTAATCGTAAGCTAAACAAACTCCAAATCATTTGTTTATAGTCAAATTCGAACGTGCATATAACGTAGCGTGGAATGTTAACTAACTATTGTCTAAAATAATTTTAAAGAAAAAAAAAATATTACCACACCGATGATATTATTATATTAGTATGATCATATTTTGTTCGTAATATGTGAGCTCTATATTAAAACAACAAAAGTTTTTGTTCTTTCGTCATTTGAAAATGTTATGAAGTATCCAATTTAATAATTTAAAAGTTGAATTATTAATGTCATTTAAATATTCTTACCATTATAGATAAGTTTTAATGTTTGGTCGAAAGTGATTACAATCTTATAAATATCAGAAAATATGATTGTGCCCGATGGCTATTGAAATGATTTTTTTTTTAAGAATCAACAACATGGGGACTCAGATTATAGATGTGTTAGCTAACATCACATTTGTTATTATATTAATATCAAATTAAATTATATAACTTTTCTGAGACTATTCTTTTGACACCCATAAATGAAAATCTAATGTGGAATTCATTTTTAGGGTCTGTGAAAATATCCGGACAGAGTTTAACTGTAATTTAATTTTTGTAGTGCAAATTGATCATAATAAATTGAGGTTTGATTTTTTCCGTCAGATATATTATAAGTGTGATCAATTTATACCAATTTAAAGTGTATTAGTATAGTTTCTGTTTTTCGGTTAGAACTTTTGTAATTTGGCCAGAGTTCATCCGTGTGCGTTATCACCATTAATTTGTTGTGCCGTCCAGTGTTTCAAAAATAATTTGATATTTATCTTCTACTAAGTCGTCGAGTGAAACTCAAGTACATATCTGTAATAATAAATCCGTCATGTTTGGAGAACAATTCATTTATAAAAATTATAATTGTCGACGAAATCTAAGTATAATTAATTTACAATTGCTGTGTGCAACACAATCTATCGAAACGGAAACAAAGGCGCAACTGAGATCGATGCTTTTTAGAGCTGCAAAAGTTACCGACTGGCCAATTCATGCCGGAAACATTTTTTACGGAATCTGATGGTTGCATAGGTATCTAATTGTATAACATAGACAGTGGACGCCACCATTATGACTCACGGATATAAGATTCAGTCGCTTAGTAGACTCAAAATTGCCTGGAACGTCCGTATGTAACTACATTAAAAAAAAAAAAATCGGTTATTAAGACTCACTACTACGATTATAAGACTCAAATTTCAGAAAATATATCCTAAAAATATACTTTTTTTTAAATAACTTAGAAATATAAATATAATATAAATTGGTTTTAAAGAGTTATTTGTGTTGGTTATTACTTATTACTATTATTACTGATTTTTATTCATGCTTAATAATATGCATGTACAACACATTTCGTCAAATTTTAAATTTTTCGCAATATTATCTTTACTTATTGTACTGTAAGGTATAAATACTCTCTCTATCACCTGGCTCAGTTACCGCAAAGTTATCTATGGAGTATAACAAGAAAATTTGTTCATCATTGGACTACTCGTTTTAATATACAGTACGAGTACAAGCATTATATATTTCCGGAATAGTAGAAAATAATAAAACAAACTAAAATCACATTTTTTTTTTTCAATAAATAATATGAATTCTTTATACAATATTAAAATATTAAATACACATCATCTGGTTTCATTTGTAATAATAGTGAAATTAATAATGGAAATTTAATATAGATACAAGTTAATATGCATTTAATTAATGATAATATTATATTTGCAATATGTAAAATCCAAGTAGCAAAATAAAATTAATAACTAATTACAGTTTGTATTTGTTTCTTTCAATTATGTCTATAAGATTCATTCGGTTATAAGACTCACTTTGTTTTGATCCCAAATTGAGTCTTATAAGCAGTGTCTACTGTATAATATAGTTTTTATACTTAATATTTTACGTTTTTACAATAAAATGACGAAAACAATTATTTTCCGGTATACACACGTGTCTCCATCGCCGCGCGTAATCGTATAAGCTCATACGAGCAAAAAATAATCCCCAAAAGTTGACTGATACACTCGCGACGTTAGACGTTCTTCCGAAAAATTGCTGAATGGTAATAATTTTAATAGTCATTGATAAACATACACGATATCGCAAAATTAATTTTTTTATACCCGATTCTGCACGACTTTAAATTTAAATTAAATTTATTGAATTGATGAATTATAACGATAAATTGATGTAATTTTAACAGTTGGTAATGTTACCCGTCGTACGAAAAAATACGATCGTTTGGTATTAAATAAAATGTCCTATAAACTCTATTGTAATTCAAAAATTTATCTCTAAGACCTTAGTCATCATAAGAAAATCATAAATGCATAAGTTCAAGTTTGAGTACCGAACACGATAAGTCCAACAATGTGTGTAAAGTAAAGGCGTGGACAGATTAAAAAGGGATGCAACATAAATCCGAATCTGGTAATAAGTTTTGACTAAAATCATGTTCTCTGAAAGTTTCGTATTCAAAATCTCAGAACTGTATAAAGCACTAAACGATTTGTAATATAAATAATATGTTACAATAGCCAATAATAATAAATATGTTATTTGTTACACGTTTTCAAAATAGCTACTTATAATATTCATATTTGCTCGTATTATTGATGAAATCATAATTTGTCGATTGAACAAATTTAATGGTAACGTTTCACATAAAATCATGTGGAATCGCGTATATATATATATATCAATATGGTCATTAAAATCTTCAATATTCCAAAAATAATGCATGTTGCGTGCATTGTGTCGTACGGATCGTGGTTCAACGTATGTATGCGAATCTACATTTTCAAAATTGAACTATGTAAAAATAATTTTATATCTCAGTCAACATATGAGAGTCATCTCAAAGTTTAAATGAAAACGAGTTGCACTGACTTCACTCCGAGCACCTCTTAAAAAATAAAAAAATATGACTATTCACATTAAATTTATCAAGTCACATTTAGGTATTATATATATATATATATATATATATATTAATAGTTTCTTTTGCGATTATAAATAAAAATAATGTAACATAAATGAAATGAGTATTTGTTATTTATTAATTGTCTATGTGTGAAAAAAATTCGTTGAAAGTGTTTTAGACCTCGAGAAGTTTGGTAAGTCTGAAAAAAGACCTCCAAAGGAATTAGCTGGTGACCTCTGCTTTAGATAGTAAGTCTGAAGTATTCATAACAAATGCATACTAAACGACCTGTGTAGGAAAACCCTCGTATGTACTACCATTGTAAATTTAATTATGATTAAAAATTAATTATGCATAAGATAATTTAGGTTTGATTATGATGCAAATAATATTTAATATAATGTCATAGGCAGGTATTTAAAATCGTATTATTCTCTTATGTTTTGCGAATATATTAAAATTATTTCAGTATTGGAATATTGCATTTTGATATCGAGTAATACCAGATTTAAAATTAATTTTTGAATTTTTATTTTACAGATATTTTTGTATTTACAGCGGAAAATAGCAATCTATTGTTGTGTGAGCCACATCGTTTTTGTAAACTTCTTGTATTCACAATATTTTAAGAGAGGCTTGCCCGTCCATCTACCACCAAATTGGGCTATTAAACGATTGAGAACGTTATGCTCTTTTTAGCCGAACGATTGCGAACGCTTAAAATTAACAAAGAACTTACCGCTGACCCAAAAAACCAATATGATTGAGAATGAATTTATGTACAACGTTACCATATAATTTTTGTATTTTTGGTCAAACGATTAATTTTCAGTTTAGACACAGTTACAAGATAATTTTTATTAGTTTAAAAAAATCTTTTTATTTGAATTTATTAAAATTCAAATATAAGTTTAACAGTGAAAAAATATTAATAATAACAATACTATATACTGTTAAAAAATTTTCCTTACAATAATCAATTTATATAAATAAAACAAACAAATAAAAATATTCTAGAAAAATGTAATTCTTATATTATTAGGCGGAGCGAAGCGTAGCCTTTCTATCCTCCAGTTCGAGAAATTTATCATTGCTATCTCGTCTAAACTAATGTAATGAAACGTGTATATAATTTTAAAATTTTACGATAAAAAACGTTATGACAAATATATGAACATACCTAAACGTTATAAAAAACTAAAATATAGATACAACGGTATTATAAACATGTTCATATGTATTATTTATTATATACTGTAGAAAAATAATTTGTTATTAATTTGTAGTTTTTTGGCTGTTTATTGACAAAATATTTTAATTTGCCTATAGTTTCGAATATAGAAATATCCACATCTTTGACATATTCAATAAATTGCCTAACGGTTTGTAATAATGATATTGCTTGGTTCGCTGTAATCAAATTTAAAATACTTCATGGCTCATCATTTTCATCATTTTTGGAATCACTATTTGATATATTATTTATACCCATGATTTCGTTTCAACGGTCCACTGACTTTAACATTGTCATTAATTATAGTATACGATAGAAACGTAGTCTATTGTTCGATATTATGTTTATCTGCTACAACTTGCCAATCATATCCACCACCATCATCGTCATTGTTTTCTAAACATACATCACCATCACACTGCTCTTGATTAAAGTAGAATTAGGTAGATAAATACTAACCAGTAAAATGCTTACTGTTATTGTGCGTGCGCTAATAATCAGTTTCTATCTACTCGTTTATTATCTTTATTATACAGTTGAGTAGATAAAACATAATAATATGTTTACGAAAATACCCAGATGTAACAGATATGGTATACTTCGACTAAGCTATTTATCACAATTTTATATTTGAGTCAACAAGACTTATAATACATTGAGTGTTATGAGAATTTCTAGGAGAATAAAAAAAAATCGAGTTTTCAAATTTTTCGAGTTATTGCGACTCGACTGTATAATATATCAAGTACAGCATTAGGCATTCACCTCGTCCAGGAAATATAATTTTAATGTCTTTATTTTCCATTATGTAACGAATGGGATTATAAAAGTGACGAGTACTAAGTTGATATTTGTCCGAGGACTGTAACGCTTAACCGTTATTCTCTTGTATCTAAATTCAATATTTAAGTATTTATATAGTGTTCATATTACCTACTTCAGTTTCTAATAATATCTGACGAATGCCCGATAAATCTTACGATTATCTAATATTTATCATTCAATAATAACTATTAAATTTGGCTACCTACATTACAAAAAAAAAAAAAAAAATCGAGCGTTCTCAATTGTATTACTAAAAATACGGTTCTCGACCGTATTTTATTGCTAAATTGTGCCTGTCGTCGCCCATGATTCAAAGTCGTTATCGATAAACAATAATATTTATCATATTATTATTCTGCTTTGGAACATTAGATTTAAAATATAGAAATTGAAAAAGTAAAAAGATTACTAAACACGACGATAAAATAAAATGCAAATAAACGTTTTTCGTATATTTCGAATATCTCATTCGGGAAAAAAAGTTTTAAAACGTAATACTTTTTGAGAAATCCGGTATTTGCTATTAAATATTAACCGTTGTGACTAGGTATATTGTAATACCTGCAATGATACATACCTTTTAAATCGCTCGTGCAAAAGGTTATTTTTCGTCCGTTTTGCTGCCGCTGTTTCGTCGAACACACGATAGTTCTTCGAAAACCAACCCGTTCGGGACGTTTTATTATTGAGTGAATGGGTATTAGGAGTACGATATTAATTCGAAATTAATTTACCGATCCACGGCCGTCCCATTAAAACGGCAATCGGGTCGAAATAATTGTTATCAGCGAGACCCGCATAATCTTCCGTCACGCGCCCCGGGAAAACTGGTAAACTTCGCCGAGGTGGGATACATTTGAATTTGAACATGGTGGACGAAATCAGTAATACCTTTGGTTGATGCTCGAGACTGAGCAGTGGAAAACGAGTGCAATTTTTTTTGGAATGAAATTTGAATGAAAAAAAACAGCTCTTTGTTGGCTTTCTAATTTGAAATCGGGCGATCTAAAATCACATTATCAGATATATATAATATAGTTAAAATCATAAAATAGCCATAAATTATAATTCTATATTTTATTAACAACGTGTAATATTATGCAGGATGATTCAAAATATATGTATGTTATGAGGCCACTTTAATGATTCAAATTAGAGAAAAATATATGGTATGAAAGTTTTTCGATTTAGAAACATCTAAAATGATGTGTTCATTTTATCATGTTTTACATTATTTTAGAGGATTTTTTGGCGGTCAATTTTAGAAATGAATTTACAAGTATCTTCATATTATGTTTGCAAAATATGTATAGGTTCCCATTTGGGTTTCAAAAGGTAGGTTATAGAATTTCACTAAAACTCGTCTTATATATTATAAGCAATTATTAAATGTACAAATCATTTTAGATGTTTCTGAATTAATAAACTTTCGTATTATACGTTTTTCTATATTTTGAATATTTATATGACTAATCTTAACTTAGTTATAAGTTAATTACTTTTTTTTTATATATATACAATTGACAATCATACATTTTTTAAAGCTAACAAATAACATAGTAATTTAATAAAGGTCTTTAAGTTTTAAATAAATGTATGTATTAAAATTAATTGCAGTAAATACTTAATTTGTACTTTAATAATTTAATCAATAAAATAATAAACTATAATTTTTATGTATTTGTTTGTCTATGTTTGCTTAATGCTCCTAATGGTCTAATAACGGTTCATTAGGAGAATACTGTATTGAGTATTTATTATCAAAAGTTACTCCCAAAAAAAAAAAAAAGAACTAACTTAGTTAAAAGTAACTTAACCTTAAATTCTCAACTCGTTTAAATCGCCCAGCATTGCAGCATTTTATATATTATTATATTATATTACATATTCACGATATAAAATAACTCTCCCCCACCCGGGGCTGGATGGTTGCACCACTGCATTGGTATAATAGACATACTATTATTACGGCCCAGTATTAAAATAATATAATTGTAGGCGTAACCCTCTCCCCCACGACCTGTGCGTAGTAGTTATATCGGCATTTCCTTATAAACCACTCTGGTGATCTTACACGATCGCACTACAACTCTGCAACCCTACAATCGCATTGCCGTTCGAAATTATTAACCTCCTCCGGTCGCCTGCAAAGTGTGTGCTTGTAAAATATATTTGCGCCCGACTCGCATATACCTGTAAACGATATGTACCTAAGTGTGTGTGTGTGTGTGTGTTTGTTTACAAAAGTTTACTGAAGTCATGTATACCCCCATATTAATACATATTGTATGACGGCATAAATGCTCCGTCACACGAGTATTGTACCTATTATTATTATTGTTATCGGCGGTGGCATGAAACGCAACGACTCTCCAGCTGTGCCGGTATAATACAAACGTATACCTATATTGCGGTTCATACCACGGTTATCTACCCGCTACGTTTAATACGTCGTTATATTGTTCATATATTGACACACAAACACGTATCATTGTATTGGTACCGCTCGCCCAACAACACACTACCCGCCTACCGGGGCAGAGTGTAACAACACAAGAACTGTGGACGACTGAAAACAGACAATAGAGTTAAACGTATGAAAAGAATTATGAAAATTGTATGATTGGCTGGATAAATGATTTGAGATTTATTCGTGTAATAAATAATATTTTGAAAAAAGTCATTACGGTTTAAAATAATTTACTCCAAAAAAATATGTAAAAAAATCGTTGTTTAAAAAATCGTATGAAATAAACCACTTGACTTAGAAAACGTTTTTTTTTTACCGTCAACACTTTTCTCGTACCTAATCCGATTTATGGATTGACCGTTTTGAACTTTACCAAATTTCAAAATCATCAAATATCAAAATGTTTTAAAAAAAAAAAAACTGTATACTTTAAATGTAACGCAAGTATCCATAAATTTAAAAATAATGTTAAAATATTGATTAGAAAAAAAGTAATTTGATCAATCAGTTACTTCTGTTACACTCTGTATGCGTTGCAATATGAGTCGTTGAAGTACGTAACAATTCCACTCCATCCCACGCCCATGCGACACCTATACGTCGCAATTCCTCGGCAAGCGCCCAATTTACAGTGCATATTATATTAAAACAACAATAAAAACAACAGTATTGTTATTACCATTATTGTCTGTGCAACAAACACACGAGTCACGCACAGAAAACATATTACTATTACACGACGCTTGTCCCGTGGTAAACGAGTCATAATATTATGAGTCCACAGCCCCCTCCCCCCACCAAATTATTATTATTACGATACGTCATACATCGTGACTATTTCACAGTGTATCTGTCTCCGGCCACTATGTCTCTTTTTTTTTTTGTGTTCAAACTTCAAAATTGATTTTTTTTTTTAAACGTTCGAATGAAAGTACGTAGATGAATAAAAATAATTATTGATTAGTATTCATTAGTTATTTAAGTTCACGTGCTATTGAAACACATTTTCAGCTAAGAGAACATTGTCTTAGAAGTTCCAATAAAAAATGCAAAATGCATCGCAACTTCCTAGACTTGTAGCACTAAAATCATCGAAATAAGAGTTTGAAAACATCGTAATAAGCACTCGAATGAGAATTTGAGAATCATAAAATTAAGCAAAAATAATTGATTTGAAATAGGACCTAAAATAAGAAAAAAAAAACAAGGTAAAGTTTCTAATAAAACGTACCATTGGCATTTGTTTGAACAAAACATTATTTGTATATTGATTACATCAGTATCTACGTCACGACAGTCAAATAATATTTTCCACCAAGAAATTAGTGATAATCAGAAAATATATTATATTAATTTGTTTCTACAAAATTCAGTTCTATTTTGAGAGTTAGAATATTTTTGTTACTCGTCGATGCAGCAAACAAGTACCAAAACATACATAAGACAAAAAAAACAAACAATTAATACAATTTATTAATCTAATAAAATTATTATTAATGTTAACTCTATCAAAAACAAATTTTGATGATCTAATTTGTTCAGGTCAGTGGTCTACATCATCATAAAGAAGATATTATTATGTGAAAAAGCAGAAAAAACTGGAAATAAGCTTTAATCTATTTTTGATGTATTATAAAAAGTATCTTTTTTGATATTGTGTTTTAATTTATCGATTTTTAATAATAATATATTCGTTGATAGATTTATTATTTTATTTTGTTAACGTCCAATCGACTAAACAACTACGTCCATTTTTCTTAGATATCCAGTTTAGAACCAAAAGGTGCTATTTAGATTGTTGTTAAACAACATGTTATTAAATCGCATTAATTTATCACCATTAAGTTCTAGTTAACTCTTTAAAACGTAATGTGCCTACGCGGTGAATTTTCAAAAAAATTAATTTAGTATATTTTCGATTTGATACCATATATATTACAAGTTGAGTTTATAATTTTAAATATGTTGCATTTTGAAGAAGGTATGTTTTAATTTTAAAATCTATATCGCCATCTCTACTAAATTATCAATGGCATAGTATAAGAAAAAACAAAATTCTAAATAGTATTGTGTTACTTATGGGTGACTTCTGGCTTCAAAAGTTTCTTGTGCATCTCATCTTTGTCACACATTTGCTAAGAATTCTAAAAAAAAAAAACAGATTGTAAATATCTTATATAAAAAAAAAAGGTAAATGTTTAGGCTGGATGAGGGTAGAATGTCGGGTAAGAGCACCTTTCAAGTGGACGTGAGTGTGCATATACGAGAAAAAAAAACGGTGAGACACATCATGATGCATAGGCATTATGTCGTATAGTGACCTCGCTAAATAGGTATAAATAATTTAAAAATTATTACGATAATGTAGCAGTAGTGCACTTCAATAATATTGAAAAGCTGGTTAAATGTACTTCACGTAAGTCATACGGACCCAACCCATTTTTAGTGCTTTCATATTATTATGCGATATACGTTATTCTTGCGGTCGATGGAACCGATATTATGTTTTTCGGTATAAAAAAAAAATGTATAACATATTTTCTAGTATACAGAGTGATTCACCAAACATGTTCGCTCCATCGGTTTGTCGAATAATTGATTTATTCAAATTCTGATTTTTGGAAGTTTTAAATACACCCAAAGACCATATTTTCAAATTATTGAAATTTTTCATACTACTTAAAGAGTGTCCTGTGACGATACAAACTTCTGTTTTTCAAACTAAAACTTCCCTTTTTTACTATAAATAGTTATTTATTGCATATTGTATATTGATTACTAAAATTTTCAAATTTCCTTAGCCGTCATATCTTCAAAATCCATTGTCGTCGATCTATTATTCTAACACATAAAGTCAAATAACTCATTAACTATTCGTTCCACTTTTGATTTAAATACGTTAAAGTTTTTTAAAAAAATGTCCCTCTTAATAATTTAAGTACTGTTGCAAGGGTAGTTTCTATATGAAAAACAAACAAAAGTTTGTGTCTCCACGAGGCACTCCTCAAGTAGTACAAAAAATCTCATGAATTAGAAAATATGGTATGATATTTCCACAAATCATAATTTGAAAAAAATGATTATTTAATGAAAAAATAGAGGTGAACGTGCTTGGTGTATCACTCTGTATATAATCGAACGTGTCTCGGTGATGATCAACATAAACTTTAGACACTTTTGAAATTTGCATATAGTACCTTCGTACCATCGTGTAAGGTTACACGATAAAAAGATTTTCCAAAATTCGCATTTTAAAGTGATTATGTCATAAGGAGGATTTTGAGATTTAAAATGGAAATTGATTTTTTTATTTTTATAAATGACAGCATTGATTATAACTTATAGATCATAAAATAGTTATAGTAGAGATAATTAGTAGAAATTAATATTTTGTTTTGTTTGTTTATAAATCATTTCCATCGGTTTTTTGGCTGCATATCAGGTAAAATCATGCATCAAATCGTCGCATTTACGAAGACGAATAAAGTAATTATATCAAAAATTAAATATTATGAATGTTAAATGCACGTTTGCAGATTATAGAATACTCAAAAACTACTCTACCGGTTTTGATGAAAATCTTAAATTGTTCCTAGATATATCAGGATTATTTAAAAAGTTGTTTGAACTATGTTTAGAAATAGACCAAGTCTACGCCACCAGAAAATCGTCCATCTTGATCGAATTAGTTTACAAAGTGAAGTACACCGATGCTAATTTTCCCGTGAATAGATGGCGCGACCAATGGACGAGGGAGCTTTGGGGCTACCCCTCCCCATTTTTTATTTTAGTTAAATTATGCACATTTACTGTTTATTTTGTCTTTGTGTGCAATGGAAAGTAGGAAATATTATAAATCTCTCTCTCTCTCCAAAAAAGTAAATCCTGAGTCCGCGCCTACTGTGTATTGAAATAGGTACATTCAAATCCAAATACAGCACTATATTTTATAATTGTTAATTTTGTCACTGCCAATTGAGGTTGCCATTGGTTAGGTACAATTAATACATTTATTTGGCGGAGTGAAGCGTAGCCCTTCTATCCCCAATTCATGCAAATTATAATTGCTATCTCCTCTAAACTACTGGATCAATCGTCATGAAACTTAAAATACGAGTACATAACATATAAAATATATACATGTATATATTTATGATTACCTGTAGGGTGCATAAATTAGATTTGGCATTTCTAAATGTTGTCATTAATTAATTATAATTAATCACTCATATACACATTTTATAAGCATGTATTGGGGATTTCTAAGCATGTGTGTATGTGCGTATGTTTACTTTATGCTTTCACGTCCAATGGAGTATCTCCATACGATGAAGCGCGCACGACCTGGCGGCCATTTTTAACAACAGTGTAGTGAATAAATTAAGATAAATATAAATCACTAATGGTTCAGTTGGGACAATAACTGATATAATTTACGATGCAAGTATAGAAGGAACTTATTACGAAAATACGTCACTATATGTAATAGTGTCTTCTCCTCTATATACTGGACCCAAACTTTAGAAGAATCTATTGCCATTGTACCAATAATATTGTCTTTAAAAAAAAAAAAAAAAAAATAAATAAATGATATTTCATGCTCTCAAAAACAGTTTACTTTGGTGTTAATTTATGCTATTAGCATCCATCAATTTCAGGGGATAATATTGGAAAAAGCTATTATTGATGTTGACGATGCCGAGTTTCAAATTGGTTTAACGTATGTTGCTTTCTCACGTGTGAAAACATTAAATAGATTATTGTTAAAGCTATCTTTCAATTATGACCGATTATTGAAAATTAATAACAGTAAAGTAATGACAGGACGCCGATATGATTTGCAACGCTTGTGGAATTTATAACAAGAAAATTTATGTAGGTAGCAATACATGGAAATACCTTTTTATCTTAAATTGTGTGTTTTATCTCAATCTAGAAACCGAAATATATTTTTCTTGTCTATGAATATTCTGTGATGAATTAGTCATAAATTATACTATAGGTAGTAATTATACTGTATTGTGCATTATTGTGATAATAAAAAATATATATTTCATTAAATATATGACAATTTGATAAACTTGATACTTTTTGCTCCGCCCCACTTCTGTTCACAGACAATTATAGTATAAAAATGGACGCTATTGGTTTAACCAAATCAAATAGACACAAAAACTACTGGACTACATTCAATAAAAGTTATATAAATAGAAACTTGATTATTGAAACTTGTAGAGTGTTTATAGCTTATTTCTTCAACCCCTAGAGGTAACTAAAGGGTAGCTATGTAACACATGCATTTTTTTCAGCTCACAAAAAATAATAGTAATTTTGTTTATTTAAATGATTTCCATTGGTTACATATTATAATTAGTAAAAATATGGCATCCACATTTTCAAACAAATATATTTATAAAAAAAACAAATCTTTGGCACACGTAAAGCCGGGCGGAACAGCTAATATTCATATTTAATGGAGAATATTCCCTACTTGTCTTTACACGTTTAAAAAAAAAGAAATTAATTAATAGATACACGGAGTGAAATTTTTTTTTTCAGAAATGTCGTCTGACTTATTTACACTGAACTGAAGCACTTTACACCCGACGAATATTATGCATTTGGGTTTTAGATTTCAGGTGTTGGATGTGGTTAGTTGTTCAAACGCAGGGATGTACAATGTGAACAAGCATCGGGTAAAGTTGTTAATAACCGTAATTACTCGGGTCGATGTGGTGGTGTTTAATAGTCTCGACTTATCTTCAATGACAACACTATGACGTACTTATTTAATTCGTAGGATATTTCTTAGAATCTCATCGATGTAAAAAAACGTCTCGCCCGTTGTACGCGCTGTTTGCAAATTTAATACGTTACGCATTTGTAAGACAAATGCGTAAAGTACTAAATTTGCGTTTAGAAACCTTCTCATTTATCTTCGATAGTTTATTAAATCGTCTCTAAATTATTTTCACTTTAGGTCCAAGACCCCTCCCCCTCTGCCAACAACGAATACGTCACTGGGTAAGGCAATATTATCCGCTTCTTGTTCTGAAAAAGTAATATGTTGAAATTAGGGCTGAGAATTTTAGTATCTACATAAAAACCTCAACATATGTATGCATTTGTGTATTAAAAAAACAAAAATCTTTCGATTTTTACTACTTAATGTTATTTGTATTGATAGATTTATAGTTGTATTTGGTCAACATACAATTAGCTACGTCCATTTGTTCTAGGTCTTCAGTTTAGAACCTAAAGGTGATATTTAGATCACTGTTAAATAACACGTTTGTAAATCGTATTTATTTATCACCATTAAGTTGTTAACAAATTCATTAAAACGTTATGTGTCTACACGGTTGTTATGTGAACTTGAACTGTAGTGTATTGATAACTAACCTTATAATATGTATAAGAAAAAGGGTTAACAAAAAAAAAAATCGATTGCATTTATAAATATGTTATGCGAAGGTATGTTTTAATTGTAAAGTCTATATCGCGATTTACTAAAGGTCTGTCAGCTTAAGAGTATTCTATGATATTATTGATATTAAAAAAATTAATTTTTAGAGGAAGTATTGCATTTGAAAATGTCATTGAGTGTATAAAATATTATAATAGACTTTTTTTTAATTAAAACGAAATAACTAACATTGATATTCTTTATATAAATATCTAATTTCGTACAAATTTTAATTATGTCTATAAAAATCAACCATGTAAATATATTTTTTTGATTTTTTGGTTAAATTATTAAATATTTAGGAAAAATCTTGTTTTAAATTTTCAATCCTTAGCTATAAAAACTAAACATTTTATACATTTTTAACTACAAAACAATATGAAATTGTTCGTTGATAAATTTTGATCTAAATTTGAAGTTTAAATGTTTATAAAAAAAAAAAATTGTGTTATGTATTTTTAATATTTTTGACCAACTATTTAAAAATATTATGCGAAACTTTGTATTAAATTTTCAAGCATTTTTACGGATTAAAAAAAATGATATCGACAATTATAAAAATAAATAAAAAAACTTGAAAATGTATATGTCTATAAATAGCTAAAAGTAAAATCAAAGTATATTGACAATTTTAATGTGTATAGAAAATGCTCAGATAAACATTTGGTAAAAATTACATGTGTCTACTGTATTTAATTTTGGTGTTACACCAATAAACAAATCGATTTTTTCAAAAATTGGCTTCGCTTAAAAATTCCCGTTTTCCCTTTAATTGTTTTATTGTTTTTCCCGAATAGATATCCTACCAAAAAAAGATGCTGATGAAGAAAAACTGAGCATTTTTACTGCCTTAAAACGTGATGACAACCACAAAAAACAAAAAGAAACACACATAATTATTGTAAAAACAATATATTCTTCTCAGAATCTAAAATAAAAATATGACCAAACTATTTTTGGAGCATAATGATAATTGTCTCCTCGTCTTGGTGTCTTCTGGGTAAATGATGCTAAATGGTTTTCAAAAATATTATAACACAATTATTAATTAGACATTATGAGAAAATGTTGGCTGAGTTTATATGCAAATCGTTCATACTTGAAAAATAAAACCAGGCTGAGTTTACAATCGCCCATTATAATCACAGATATGTACTATTGACAAGACTGCTAACTGATGAAGTTATTATCCGACATTTTAATCGTGGTCATAGATACGTATATTATATGTGTATACACTGTACATATACATCGAATTAAATGGCTGCCGTCTTCTTCAATTAAACACATTAGTAGCCATCTAGTTTAACGTATATATTATTACCTGTGATTATAATATTCTATAATACGCATTTAAATACAATAACGACAAAATATGCAAAATACAATATTTTCGTACTTAACCTCCTCGTGGTTTGAAACATAATATATTTTACACTTTGAACACGCATTGTTAGGATACCTTTCTAGAAAAAAAAATTATGAAAACGACAGAAGTCCTCAGCCCTGGTAACGACCAATTCGTTCTATGGTTTGATCATCGCATTCGTATTTCATGCGACTGCAATCTTACGTACCTGAACTAATCGCATCACAATTTACTCCTATTATTAAACTTGACGTGACCTTTTGAGGGAGACTTTTGGACGTTTGATATTAATTTCATCTACAGAAATCGGGCTTCGCAAAGATCTCTTTGCTGACGATAGTGATGTTCACATGATACGGGTCAAGTATAATAATATACGAATCACGTGTGTCGCTACTTATGTCGCCACTGGCCGTGTTATTGTGACCGAAAACTTTTATAAATGGATGAAATCCAAACGAAATATAATAATATTTGTTGTTATCTAGTCGGACTTTGTTATTATTACATTTCGTCTTATTACGTACTATATTATCGACTTGAGGTCGTATCCAGTGAAGAAATGCTTTTTCAAGTGGTGAAGGGGTGAAGGGAGGGGAATATATATATATATATATATATGAATATGTTTTTTGATTATTCTTATCATATACGATTTAAATCTACTATTGTATCTTGTAATCACAATTACACATGCACAGATTTAAAATTTAATAGACATTTAAATCATTAAATTTTATTTTTATAAAAATGTTCTTGGTCGAAGGGTTTGAACTCATCCTTGGATATGGCCTTGAGTTTATTATATTTAAATACAGTAGTCACTCGATAATTTGAACCTCGATAATTCGAAAAACTCCATAAATCGAACTAAACGCTAAGTCTCCTGAGAAAACCTCTATAATTAGAAAAAAATACATGTATTCCGGTTCCCTCGATAATTCGAAATATCTGTCGGTGAGGCACACTCTACAATTTGAATTTTTTTATCACAAATCTCTATAATTCGAATTTCTTTAAACACGATTATATGTACGTTCATATGTATAAAGATTATGTACAATCTATTTAACGTACTCGTAATGAAACTAATAACGACGATGGTTAAATATTATCGTAGTTTAATGTTATCGTATCTTACCTACCTAATCTATACCAAAATAAACCTCTGCTATGGGTAAACCGTTATTAAAATTGAATAAAACGTAGTCAGTCGCAATATGGGGTAAAATACAAGTGTTTATCGATAGCCGACAAAAAAAAAGTGATCGCAGCAGTTGAAGCAGGTGAAAAAAAAAAGTCGTTACTCTACGTTTTGGTATCCCAGCTTCTATGCTTTCAACAATACTAAAACAAAATGACCATCTTACAACATTAACACCTTATTTATCGCGGATCAGGCAGAAAAAATGTGAATACCCCGATCTGGAAGAATGTCTTATGGCTTGGTTTACTCAATGTAGGCAAAATAATATTTCAATATCAGGACCTATTTTAAAAGAAAAATCTAAGTTGTTTGCTACCAACTTAGGTATCACAAATTTTCAAGCTAGTGAAGATTAGTTGGAAAAATTTAAAAAACGTCATGATTTAACTTTCAAAAAAGTATGTGGAAAGAGTGCAAGTGTTGACCCGTGCATTTCACAAGATTGGAAAAATGAGTTAATCATATTGGTTGATTACGATGCTAGGGATATATTTAATGCCGATGAGACCGGACTTTTTACAAATGTTTACCAGATCGCACTTTGACATTTAAAAACGAAAAATGTCATGGTGGTAAAAATAGTAAAGAACGGATAACAGTGATGTCGGCCGCGAACATGGATGGATCCCAGAAACTTAAGCCCTTAATGATCGGAAAATTTGCTAACCCACGTTATTTCAAAAACGTAAAATCTTTTCCACTAATGTACCGGTCAAATAAAAAGGCGTGGATGACAGGTGTATTGTTTACAGAGTGGTTGTTATGTATCGATGTAGATATGAAAAAGGCAAAATTATTGATTACACGCAGAAAACTTTGATTGTGAATGACTCATCAACTAAGGTTTACGAATATTACTATGTTAATGGTTGTAAGTAAAGTGCGGATTTCAATGCAAATTGCATTTTTTCCAAATGTCTTAAAAAAATGCTTTCCGAGCATTAAATCCGTTTCATATACCAAAAAATTAAAAATTAAGCTTTTATTTTGCATTGTTTTGACATTTTTTTATTGTTTTTACATATTTTTTATAGTGTTATCAGAAAATTTGATAAAATAGTTTTTGATTTCCTCATTTAAAGAAAAAAATTCATATTTCTACTTTTAAAATGTATTATGGTTTAACCCACTGTACCAGATAAATACGATGCCGACTGCAATAAAAATAAAATAATAAGCTATTTATTGAAGTCTTAATTTAATCGTATTGCAGTATTGCGTATGGTCTCATTTGTAATCGATTCCCGAGTGACTTTGTAGTTTTATTCTGAGTAATTATAATTTATTGATTGTTTTAAATAATACAGATTTTAATAAATCATTTTTAGAGCATTATTTTATGGCATTTATTTTCGTTTTTAGAGTATTTAAACACGTACCCTAGTTATAATACTATATTACATGTGTATAAATATTATTTTATTATCGATTATCACTTACCAATAATGGCTAGTATTTATTAACACGTTGACGGGCCTTGTGTATCATTATATTATATACCTCAAACTTTCAGTTATTGCCCTTAATATTTTACGAATACATGCCAATAATTATATCTCAAGCATCATATTATAATATGGTGCTCAAAATCGTTGGAGACCAATCGTTTATTTTATATCTATGGAATCGCCCATGCCATATAAACTCTTATAAAAATCTGAGTATCATATTGTATGATACTCAGCTCAGGTTCATAAAAAACTACTAAGTACACGCGTCATAATAAGGGCTCATAAATTGTAGCATTTTCATATTTTTATTTATTAGTCTTAAGGATACCTATGTGAGCTATGATTTTGTTTCGGGAAACTAAAAAGCTATGTACGAAAGTTTTTGTTGCATATTTTTGCATATTTCGAATTTAAAGTACTATTTTGCTTTTTTGCATGTTTTAGCGTCGTTTCAATACATATAACATTCAAAACATACTTAATGATAAAAGTAATTTTTTAGAGTTTTCAATATCTTCATATATATCATATCTATTCAAAGGAAACAAAGTATTAGTTTGTGCCTCGTACACATTAAATAGTAATCACTGGATTTTCGTTGTTCCTCGTTTTTGTTATGTTACATTACTACGTATTATCGGGTGTTCGCAACCAAAATATAGGTATGTCCCTCGCTTCAATTCGGTAATTCAAATTTTACTTTTATAGTTTCTAGGTATTCCGAAATCATTTAGATAATAATAAAATAAAGAGATAATTGTATTTTAAAAACCGATTATTACTCAATAATGATCTCTTTTTATACTTCTTAATAAAATCGTTTTTTTTTCTTCTTACATAATAAAATAATAAATAATAATTATATTTTTAAATTTATTTATTTTTTTTAATTTTATATAATTTCAAGTGTATGTTTAAGCGTTTATATGAATGTTTTTAAGATCATATTATATAGCATTTATAACAAACTTTTTTATTTACAAGTTATGAGTGTTGTTCATGATACTCAAGGCGTTCATGGTGAGGTTAGTGAAATCGGTAGAGCAGTCGACTTGTTTGAATTATTATTTGATACCAACATTTAAAAATGTCTTTTTGCTATGCGTGTTTACGACTCTAAACTTTCAGGTAAAACAAACAATATTTTTAAACATTTTTTTGTACACAATTTAAATATTTCAACAAACATTTCAAGCAAAAAAAAAAAAATCATGAAATTTTAAAGCCTTATCCACCGTCTGTATTATGTGCACATTTGTCAGTGGTCCGAGAACCACATCGTACAATGAATGCGCTTTGTCCGACGCGGACTATCTATTATACGATGGTTGTCGTGGAAATGTTCGTTTTTATTCGTATAATATTTTAACGACCGATCACCAACTACGTCCAATAATCAATTTATTATTATTTCGATATAACAATTAATTCCGAACACCGTCGAATCTACTACTCATCGGTAGTCTGTCGCTGATGTGAAACACATGCACTCGGGGATTTTGAATCATACCTCTACTGAAATAATATTATATGTTTTATCCTCCGGCGATTTTCGCTGACTGGTCATATTTTTAGTTACATCAAAATGTACCATATCATCAAATATAATATTACATTCTGTTCTAAAAAAATATTTCTCGGCTGTAATACAGCAGCCGTTTGCATCGAAAATAATATACTATTACACACACACATCATAAAATGGCATAATCACTGAACAGTCACATTAAATACATTATTGTTTTAAGGAGATTTTAAGCAAATAATAAAAGCAATTTTATTCGAATCAGAAGGTTATTGTACGATAGTATTATCGGTTAACACTAAACCGTTATAATTTGTCGGCGGAACCAAGGCTAACTGAGGTAATTCTTAAAAACCAAATTTTGAAGCAGGTGACTCTAAAATAGTTATAACCTCGATCCAAATTAATATTTTTGTGTTAATTTCACTTGTCGTAATACTCTAGGTTAGTGGTTCCCAGCCCTTTTGATACTATTACCTATAAATCGTGTTAGTTATTAGCAAACTACTTTGGAAAAATATTGATTGTTATCCGAATAAAGTAACCACATCAATGGTGTTGCGGCTTACGTTGATTGACAACATTTCGTTTATGAGGGTTACGTTATTTTAGTTAAAAAAAAGTTTAAATTTGGGCCAAAAATACTCATTTGTGGGTTACATATTATTACTTTACCATAATGTGTATTTTTGTGTAAATAACAATATCATTCAATAAAATAACCTCACTTTTGCAAAAAATAAGTGTTATTTATATCAGTCGGTCTTTTTACCGACGATTCCCTTTTATCTTTAATTGATCAAAATGTTTTCTAAAATAAAATAAAGCAACTTATGCCAACCACATTTTAACACACATCTTAGGATTTAGATTAAAATTGTTGGTTTGTTCATATCCGAATAATCTTCAAACAGTTTAATACTTCCAACAATTTTAAATTCTGAACGGGGCGAAGAATGTATTGATTTTACAATGATGTGTATGTGTTTTATTTTTGTATCACCTTTTGGGGCGGTAAAAATGCTACTGTTTTCTTCATCAGCATTTTTTTCGGTAGGAAAGTGAATCTAGTTGATAGGTACATTGGGAGGGGTCAATAGTGAAAAATGAAATATAATTTTTTCACTGAATATTTATTTTCTAGCACTTTCTATAAATTATACGATTTTTAATATATTTTATAAGCTTTTTATATGCGCAAGATTATTTTCCTATTTATACAAATGATTTAAAAATCAAACCCGAGTTTTTACAAAAGTTTTTCTACATTTCATAAAAAAAAAGTTCACTGGAAAATTAAACCAATTTCTTATGAACATTTGAACTCAGACATGGATATTCAACTTCAACGATTTTCTTATTTTGTAGTTATTTAAATGAAAATAACTGTATATACTTGAAATGTACACCAAATGTAAAACATAGCATTTTTTATGCACCATACATTTTTTTTTTAAAATGTAGCCACTTTTTGAGTTATTTAAAGACATAAGATATTTTTAATTTTTTTTTTTTAGTTTTATTTCTATAGATATCGATAAAAAACTTGTCGCTAGATCAAAAAGCTTGAAAATATAATACAAGATTTCTCGTATTTTTTTTAAAATCAGTTTAAAAATATTAAATATTTATTTTAAAAGCATTTCAAGTTCATATTTTGACAAAATTCGTCAAAAATCAGGAATATTTGTAAATTATTTTGTAGTTTAAAAATTCTGTGTGTACTCGAAATTTTTAATGTTTTAATTTATATTTTATACGCAAATAATATTTTTAGATGCATTGTTTTCAGGAATAGTTCTAATCTAAGCTACTTTATTAACAATAGTAAAATAATATTATGTTTTAGTGTAGAAATAAACAACTTATGGATTTTTGGTCGGTACTTACATTTATTTTTTTTTATATACACATCGTTATTATACACCGTATAATATTATTTGAAGAAGATTTTGAGAGTTGTTAAATATACAATTATTTGACATCACCAAAAACATTCGATAAGTTACATTATTGACACTAAACTCTATTGAAAATTGGGCATATTAATTTTTGAATTATATTTTCAATAAAAAAATATTGATAGGCTATTCGATGTCGGAACATTAAAGTGTGTGGTACTATGTAACACAAGTATTTTATCAAACTATCAAAAGAAAGAATATAATATCTCAGTTCTTATATTGTTTTGTTCAGTATACATTTTTTTTCCCATTATTTTCGGACAGTAAAAGAATACTAAAACTTTCAATTTTCCTGTCTGCAAATAATGGAGAATTTCGTCTAGCTATTTCTCCAATGCAATTGTTTTGATACAGCCACAGACTCCAATAATTTTCAATCACAGGTTCAAATTTAAGAAAGATAGGTTTCAAACTGCAAATTGTAATACGTCACGTTTCGCTTGTAATCATTAAAATCCCTCTATGCGTGATGTGCCACAAACACAAATAATTGTTTTTTTTTTTTTTGTTTCTGAAATTGTAGTTTTAAAAATAAGTGTATAACGTCACTGCGCATACGGCCACTGGATTCGTTACGAGAAAGCAAACAGTTTTCACGGAAGGTAAATCCATCTAGTGGTTAAATTGTGAGTTACAGATGAAAAATAAATATCTTCAAAAAATATAATAATTTTTGAGTTGAATAATGACCGCTTATTTTATGGCATAATGAAAAAAAAAAAAATACATCGGCAATCCTTATTAAAAAAAAAAAAAATTAATATCTTATTGTAGAAAATGTTTTAAAATTTTATTTTTAAATCGAGTGTAGCGGTTTCTGAGTACTGTTTTAACACTTGTTTAATTTGTAAATATAATTACAAAATATAGTCTCATAGGTACTTACAACAAATATATAGGATTATTATATTACTATTATTACTTTAATAATCAGCTGATGATTTTAGTAATTATTGCATTTTATTGAATTATTTAACAGTCTACACGATTTTTTTTCTTTACATATAACCATTGATTATATTATATTATAAATGATCAATGCAATTACTACATTATAATATGTGAATAATAATATATATATATATTTATATCGATAATTTTAGTTGTATTGGTAGCTTCTTATTGTATTATTAAGAAACAATTTTCTACATAATACTATATTATGTAAAACAAAAAAAAAAATAAATAAAAAGTTGTTTTATCCTGATATTCATGAGATCAAAATGTACTTTAATAATTTAATTGTATTTAATATTTAACAAACTTGTATTTAAAATTTTGATAAAAAAAATTTAATTTAAATAGACTTATTGTGGATAATAAGCACCGTAAGCAATGCTTACATTTTAAAAATAAAATGGATCAATCAAAATCAATACCACACAATAAATGAGCAAGAGTCCTTGAATATTCAAATTGAAAATGACCCATCAGGTGCACCCGAATCCCGAAAAAAAAGGAAAAAATAACAAAAATTAAAATATATTATTAAGAAAACTATATACTTAATATAATTTTAAAAATGAAATTGACTTGTGCAATATTTCTTTTATGATTCATCTTTAAATGGTTGGTAATGCTTTTTTTGTTTAATAAAATATATTTATGTTGAAAAATGATGTTTTTTAATGGTATAAAATTACGTGAAAAAGTATTTTCAAAAAAGTTAAAACTTTTCGAAATAATAATTAATGGTTGCAATATTTCTTGGAATGATGAAGCGTTTATGAGTATATATACTGTAGATAATTATTCGACTTATATTAGCTTTTTTACATGTTTGTAGTGTTAACACCGATAAATAATTATAATTTGATTTGATTCATTTTTTTTCTATTAACATATTACATTTTTAAGTTATTCTTTTTTTCGTTAGTCTTTTTTACTGATTACACATGCACTCCTATAGACGTGTGCACAGAGCGAACATATCAAACCCGGGATCAACCAGAAATTTTTTATGAAAATGATACAATTTGCGTATTTATTTTATTATAATGTATAATATTATATTAATATAATAATATGTTCGAGGACATCATGGAAATTTCATTTGTTATGAATACACTCGTGATATGGTGTAATAAAATTGAAAATATTTATGTAAGTAGGGGTCAATAATAGTGTCTGTGATTTTAAACGTGTAATTTAAATATACGTGTACACGAAGTACGTGTAATTAACATACACGTGTAATTAAAAAACACGTGTATATACAGTATATACACGTGTATTAAAAAAAATTAATTTTTGTTACAAATTTCAGTAAGTTTATACAATTATATTTGTGTTTGAGTTCGTACAATTGATAGCTGGAAAAATGAAATCAAAAATAGCATAGGTATAGGAGTAAACAATGTATTAGTATTGTTTAATAGAAAAGTATTAACTTTACTGGTATGAATTAC
>JACXSJ010000862.1:131003-152447 GCA_014851325.1 Pentalonia nigronervosa | reverse complement strand
CGGACGATCATTATATAACAAAAGGTCTTATATTGCACCCAAAAAATGACACGACTGCGGTCGAAATTTAATGAAACGTTGCCAAGTTGTGCGACGCGGTCTACCAAGCCCAACGATTATCAATTTTATGAAAGTTCTTAATAATACAGTTAAAAATTGAAAATCAAAAAAAGTAAAAAATAAGCGCTCAATATAATAATAAATAAATTAAATTTATATTTTTTTCCCCCTGTAATGACAACTAATTTTTTTTAAATATTGTATCACGTTTTGGTGATTTTTATAATCATTATAGCTCTGAATAGTTAGGTTGATTCTATCTAAATCATTTTTTGCCACTGATTTCTCTCGACCTTTGTTTATGAATGAAATAATTGTCTCAGTTTCTCCTTGAGTTTCTTTTAAAATCGATATAACTAAGTGAATCGGAGGATGAGTATTGTGAAACTGGCTATTGTATGTCCGGTGAAAAATTTCTGCTCCATTAGTAGTTCTTAAACAAAAAATAATATTATAATTAATGTACCTTATAATTAAATATTATTATTAATATACCTTGGGCTCAACGTTGGTCTAGACGCCCAAAGATTTGGTGGAAATAAAGCATCAAGTTCTATGTAGTTTGATAAGACGTAGTCCGAAAATATATATCCAATTGGGCTTGGACATATTGTCATAAGCTCCAAAAATGCATTCTCAACTTCCAGATATGGTAAAAACGGTAAACCAAAAAATAACTTTCACCATTGACCAAGTTCATCATTTTGATTATTATATGCTACACGCAATTGCGAATCTCCGTTTATCTTTAAATATAAAACTATTATTAGTACTGTTTAGTGGAAAAATAATATATTATATTATAAATTATATTTAATTAAATTAGTTTATTAATTAAAACAGATGAGATTTTATAAATTGTATAAATATGTTACCTTTCGCCACCATGATTGGCCAAGATGAAATCTGCAAGTTTCAATAATTGCACCGGGAAATATATTTCTTACTGCCTCGTGTGCTCCAATTTCGAAATCTAAATGTAACTGTTTGATAACAAAACTACGATTTGAAAGTTTCAAACTTATCTTCAAAAGAAACCTCCACATTTCAATATATGTTTGTTTTGATTTATCAGGCAAAAAAAAATAAACGAGTGGTACGTAAAATCCATTTTTGTACGTAAAATCCATTTTTGTAACAGTGAATAGTGTATAATTGTAAAAAAAATCTAGGTGCATAATCAAACGTCCCATCTGCAAAGAAGTCTGTGCTCTCCGTGAGTAAATTAATATTTGATAAAGTTGTTAAACAAATAATATTTTTATCATCGTGAACATGGACAAATTGATTACCTTTAAATTGAAAAAAATCGTCTTCATGCAAATTTTTTAGTTGATCAATTGCTTCATTTAATGATTTTGGAAATGTTGGGTAATGTTTTCGTCTCTTCTCATACATAGTTTTCCTGATAGTTTTTATGTCTTCTTTAACTATCTTTGTTACTGTATTATTTAATAGTTCCGTTCTTATTATTTTTAACGACTTAGTAGATAAATCTTCTTCACATTTTCTTTTGCAGTTTTCCCTTAATATCTGTCGCTCGATTTTTTGTACAGAGTTCTCAGCGCAGATATGCTCGCCGGAAAATTCACAGATTGATTTTTTATCTGATGTCGTCAAAATACTTGCACTACAGACTTTATTTGTACATAACCATTTCAGAATTCCATCTTTCCGCTGTCGCCTAAATCGATATTTATTCGTTTCGTGAAGAACTAACTCTTTACCACGTTCTGATAAAATAATTTGAATGTCTTCCATAGTTTAAAAACACAATATACACTATATACAACGAGGTTGCAGCTATTACTGCAGTATTTAACAAAAATGACTTGTAACTGCATACTAAACTTAATATGCTCAGAATTTCCACCATACCCACATTATCGAAGTATTATTTATAAATTTGGCAACAAGTGTCCGCAATAGTGTAATATTGGGGGGTCCGCTGATAAACTATAATCGTTCGCAATCGTGTTATTAAAAAGGTCGCCCCAATAAGAACCGTCGGCAGTCGTGTATCACCGATATTATTGATACGCTACAGTAGATCCGTCGCACCAGTAGTACTCAGATGTCAAAATGTCGATTCACTCGTTAGTTTTTACGTTGACTCGCGTGATATGTTTAATTTATAAAATTATTAATATTCATATGATAATTAATTATTTTTTACGTTATTAACACGAAAAAAGTTAATTATAACATTCATTGAATTGCATATAATAATAATAGTTCCGATAATGTAAAAACGATAAATACAAAATGTTTTAATTATATAAATTAGTCTTATATTATGAGTTCACACAAAAAAACTAACAGAGTTAACTATGAAGTTTTATTCTTCCGTACGTTACATGTTAGTGTTTAAATAACGAAAAAAATGTTTACCTCAATATGGACAACTTCGGACTTGCGTGTAATAAATCAAAACGAAATAGAGAAACATTTTTCCTTCAAAAACTTTTTTTATTTTTCACCAAAACATATGTTTACGATTTAAATTTCGGGTACGATTTCATTAAACGTATGTAAATAATACTATAAACGGTTGTTTTATATAATTCAACATAATTTATTTGCCTTATTATGTTTATAAAATAATCGTTAATTTTTTCGTACATAATAATATTCATGAATCTTGAATATTGATAGATTCGAGGCGACTGCATATAGGTATGTATACAAATCGATTCGGTGGTAGGTGAAGAAGACGTGTTCTGTTTTGGCGGAGGTGGTAGTCATGCGGTTCTGAAACGATTTTTGTCCCGGATTTCAGGTGAAACCAATCGGGACGAGTCTGACCACCTGTACCAACTGGACGCTAGTGTTCGTGGTCACGTACGTGTCTACCGAGTTGACTCGGTGGCTGGGCCAGGCTGGCTGCTTTCTGACATTTAGCGTGTTTTGCTTGATGGGCGCTGCGTTCGCCGCGTCTATCATACCGGAAACGAAAAACAAGACGTTGGCCGAAATACAGCTAAAACTCGTCGGAAAATCTAATGCCGTCCCTGTGGCGGTCGATGTCGTAGAGGTGGCGGAGCAGGCACAAGCGACCACTACGTTTCCGTGAATGCCGTGTTTAGAACTCGGCCGAAGTTTCCCGGACGGAATTTATCGTTCCATTTTCAGCATTATTACAGCGTCGTATCCAAGACCCTCCCGTCCCCTTGGCCCGTAATTTTTATAATAATGTGTACTTTTTTTTTCCAAGCACAACTCATCAAAATTTAAGCTGTTCGTATTGTCATATGCATCATTTACAGGCCAACCTCTATCCTTTACTCATACACCTATACTGATATTGCAAGAAAAATCGAAACGTTTACCCGAATACAGAGCTATTCAGCAATTATTTTTTCATTTAATAATGAATTTGTTCAAATTCTGATTCTGAGATTTTTTAAATTTATACTCAATGACTTTATTTTAAAATACTTAGATTTTGTATACAAACTTTTTTTTTAAAAATGCTAATGTATTCAAATCAATATTCGACCGATTAGTTTTGAAGTTATTTAACTTTGTGTTCTAAGGATAATAGGTCCGTGATAATAGGTTGGGAAGATATAGGAGTTATGATGGTTTAAAAATAATAATTATTAATACTAAATACCTCAATTAGATGGGTAAATAATCTATCAACATTTTATATTTTATAAAAAATATCTGAGCTTAATAAGTACTATATTTAATATTAGGTAGGTATATCTATTTGATAAAAACACATGAACATTTTCCAAAAAATAATCATTTACATAAAAATATATATAATTAATGATTGATTCTTTTTTTAAAATATGGTTAAATATACTTAAAATTTCCAAAAATAATAATTATAATATATCGATAATTAATTGAAAATACTGGGTTAAGCATGCATGGCGATTCACTACTGTATAGAAACATAGAACATATTCTGGAGATTAGTGTTCTTGAACACAAACAAACCCGCGACGAAATGTGTTTTGCAATACTCAAATACGAATTCCACAACTAATATAATAAACTGAAATAAAAATTTGAACTATTTTTTCGTTTTTAACATAAATTTTGATTTTTACATTTTAATTACAAATGAGTGATTTTATAGTTACAAGTTTTTTTTACGGAAATATGTATTGTTAGTAAATTAAAATATTCCAATGATATATAAACTACATGTAAATATATGCATAGACAATAGCCGATGAAGTAAACGAAAGGTGTAGATTAAGACGTATTCATATCCTTAAACGAATCGCCTGACCGTTTATTATGCAGAGATCGAAAATATAATGTGTAATATTATCACGACATCAATGTGTATTTATAGTCGAACAACCACTTTAAGTTATAATATTATTTATAATAGTTATGGTATATATTTATTTTGTATGCACGTTAAGTCTGTTTATTTTATCTGTGTCTTTTATTTATAATATTTTATCTATACCATATAAGTCAAGACATAAAAAAAAAAATATGCCAATAAATATAATGAGCACAATATTGTATCGTTTTGTAAAAATGATTACTTTTTATTAATATTATTTTTAAAATATCTCCTTGTTGTAGTTATCTAAACTTATTGTAATACAACTTTCAATTTTAGAAATAATAGATGTCAATTTCTATTTTAAATAGAGATAATAATAGTTACAAGATTACTACAACCACATTAAAAGCGATCTAACAAAATAGATGTTATATATTAACAGTGTACAAAATTATAAGAAATTAAAATAATAATTATAGTCAAAAATTAGACTTATATAGAAAAATACAAATTCCATCAGTAATGGGTTTAGTTATTATTCGTGTAAGTTAAACTTAATATTTAATAAATCATATATAAATATTATTATACTATTTTATGTTTGAATAAAAAAATATATAGACCGATGTATATAGTAATTAATAATAACTATAAAATAAAATAACATATTGATTAAAAATTTTATGATGTGAGCTTAAATAAAAGGTCGGCAAGTGGATACCATTTGGCTGTACAGTAGGCATCGTTGAGTGGATCACTTTCGTGGATATGTCAAATTTGAATTCAATCGTACCTATAAAACATCTTTGTATAGGTACGAAAAAAGATTTTGAATGAAAACGGTTTGTCAGTTTATATTACATTTTTAATCCTTAGCTATAAAAATTGGATATTTTATAAATTTTTAACGACAAAATAATTTGCAAATTTTCGATATTTTAACGTCTAAATTTTAACTTAAAATGTCTAAAAATAACAATCATGTATATTTATTGTTTTAATTTTTTGGTTACACTATTAACTTCTACGAGAAACCTTGTTTTAAATTTTCAATTTTTAGCTAAAAAAAAAAACTGAACATTTTAAACATTTTTAACTACAAAAAAATTTGCACTATTCAAAATTTAGATGGATTTTGATCAAAATTTTATCTTTAAATGCTTATAAAAAAGTGTGAGTTTTACCTTTAACATTTTTAAACTTTTCTTATAACAACTTTGAGGAACCTTGTATTATATTTTCAAGCTTTTTAACCCAACAAAAATGTTTTCATGGATATTTCTAGAAAAAAAACTAAAAAAAAATTTTTAATTTCTTATGCCTATAAATAGCTCAAAAAGAGTAAAAATATTTTTAAAAATTTTATGGTGTATAGAAAATGATAATTTTAACTTTCAATAATAATTTTAAGTATCTACGGTTATTCGTTTTTGAATTACAACTAAATAAGAAAACCATTCCCTGAGAAGTTGGTAATTTACGGGTAACTATCTAATATCTAATTTAGAAACTTTTAAACTTTTAAACATTTAATTAACGCTCGTAAAAAATTTGTTTGAGTTTTCTGTAATTTTTTTTTTTGTGAAAGGTAAAAAAACGTATGCGATATCTTGTATTCAATTTTCAAATCTTAGATTTAAATAGAAAATTTTTTTGATCTTGTTGTATTTTGTCAAAGTTTTAACTTTTAGACACTTATGAAAAACTATTATAGATTTAAGCTCAACTTTTTTTTAATTTTCACTAACAAAAAGTTACGAGGAACCTTGTAATAAATTTTCGAGTCTTTTCTTGACCGATTGAAAAAATTTTTATGGACAATAATAAAAAAAAAAATTTCTTATGCCTACCTATTCATAATAACTCAAACAGATTCAAAATATATTGAAAATATTATGGTGTATAGAAATTGGGAATTTAATCATTTGTTGATAATTTGATGCATCTATAGGGTTATTCATTTTTGTGTTACCTAAAAAACAAAATCGATTTGATTAAAAATTGGCTTTACATAAAAATTATTATTTTTCCCTTAATTTTTTTATATTTTCCCCGACGCGTTTGAAAACTATTGGAAGTTTTTTTACTTTTGACTCCCCAAAGTACCAACGAGATTTACTTTCCTACCAGAAAAGATGCCGGTGAAAAAAATTTAAGCACTTTTACTGTCCCAAAACGTGATGACAGACACAAAAAAAAAAAAAATAATAAAACACTCAGTATTGTAAAATCAATATATTTGTCACCCCGATCAGAATCCAAAATGATTTAATACACTGCAATACACTATTGTTATCAGTGTTATCGTTATAATATTAAATATTAATATAATAAATAAATTATACGATTTTAATTTATTATATGGGTATAAATCCAAATAGGCAAAGTGAAGTCATTCTCATTTATAAAATTATATACTCGATACAACAACCTTTTTTATGCAGTTATAACACGTGTTAAATTTATTTATTACTTAATAACAGGAAAAAAATTAAGCTTGTTATATACATAAACAAAATATTGTATAATAATTGAATATTAATATGTATACAATTTGACCTTGATGAAGGCTATCGAATAAGAAATCTGATAGGATCGAATATTATAATAATACATAGGAATCCTGGAAAGACGTTGCTAGTGTTGGATTTTGGGAGAGAAATTAACAATCCTAGTTTTAGGGAACAACGGCGGTCAATGGAAACCGGTGCTGTGTTTTGTCACGTACACTTATTGTAGCAATGAAAATAACAACTTAGTAACTGGGTACGGCCGGATATGTCCTTTGACCAGTGATTTTCATACACTTGGTAATGCGTCGTTAATCGTTATGACGTTTTGAGTTGAGCGACAACGTAGAAAAACACCAACGAACTTGGTTTTGTGCTTGACTGCAGGACTGTAATTAAAGCATCGAGAACACAATAAGCTTTGAAATTATTACAAATAAAATACAATAGTTTTTGCCATCAAATATAATATTTAAAATACTTAAACGTTTATTTTTATTGCACTTCATTTTTTGGAAAAAATATTAAAATATATAATGCGTTTAATAGAGAAATAGTATTACTATTGGTGCAAAGAAGGAGGGATGCTGGGGAGGAGGCTAAGCTTCCTATAAAATGTTTGCACCCTAAACACTGATCAGATACATGGCGTAAAAATATATTGATACCATACGAAAGTATTTTTTGGATTTCATTAAAATAACCTATGCCCCTTTCCAAGTTTGAAACCTTTTTGTACCTATGAATTATGAATTTATATATTATATTTTCAAAATTATATGGTAACAGATTTTTAAATCATAGATACAATAAATAATCGTTATAAAATCACTGTGTATAAACATATTTATTATAATAGTTATTACGTAACAATTTTGTTTTTATATCTCTAATTTTATATGCATTTATTTTAATTATACGATTATGAAACAATTAATTTTACGTATATAGATCGTATATAGGAAAATATCGTCGATCGATTATAGAAATATTCCATTGAGTCATTGAAAATAATGAGTTATACGTTTATAAGTTTGATTTGAATTCTTAAAGATTCGTTGTTTTACGTAAATAAAGAGGTTTCCAAAAAAAAAAAAAGTTTTACACACCAAATACAACAAGCAGAGATAAATAATATTATACGATGCAATAAACTTTTTAAGTACCTATAGCTTAGATTCTGTAATCGAAACATAGGTAAATTATGTCACACGGTGACAATGAATTCGGAATATCGTAGACAATGTCGAGGTTAAAAATAAACATATATAGTAGGTAATAAATAATGATGATATGGTATACGACAAAACCGAGAGATACATATTATTAATGATAATACTAATTGTATTTGCTCGAATGTCAAGTGTTTTGAGATTATTAAGTATATTAATAATTATTATGCGTTGTATAATTATCTTGAAGACCGAAAAAAATCGTTTTCTCTCGTTGGCTGTAATAAAACATCCGTTTTACGAGACATCAATCTTACACTGGGGACAATACGACTACCGAGTGTCAATTTCTTACCACGCATTATGATTCGCGTTCTCGTCGATTACCCGACGAAAAGTCGTATAGTATACAAAATTTAATTCGTATGGGTATAAAATATAATTATTGTAAAACGTTCATTATTTGTGAATTTGTTAAAACATTGTGGACGAATTTTATTTTTGTATTTTTATTACATACAATAACTAAAACATTATCATATCGTCCCTGATGTGTGACGATCGAAACGCATTAACGATCGAGAACGCATGTCGCGTAGTTGCATCGCGTCGACTCGGGGACACGTTTTCGTTAGCCGTAATATCAATAATATATTGTCATTATTAATTATCATGTTTAGTCGGTCGTTTCGCAACATGACAATATTTTTATATTGTCGCCAATGAACTATCGTACATAGTGGCTATACGCTTGATATGTGAACGACGGACGTGTGACGGTTGTGTTGGTATATCGTGCATGCACTAATACCTCCTATACAGTAATTCGTTTATAAAATATTGTTATCGAATTCTATATGCTCCGCGTAAAGTGACATAATTGCATAGACACCAGAACTAGAAAAGTTATTTATTTTTTTTTTACCTTCTTCACAGATGCATGTCATCATCCGTGTTTAATATAAATACATATAATTAATTCAGATTTACCTAACTGAACATTGATATAAGACATATATACTTGGAGTGTCTTATTATTTGCATTCAAATCGTCACGACCGTCAACCGACCTTCGGTTACATGAAAGTTATTCCTCCATTAATTAAGGTGTTATAAAAAGTTTCATTTATATTTCTATTAATGTAAGCAATAAGCAATACATATGTTGAGTTTCTTATTTCTGTTCCAAAAAGTGTATTCAGTTAGTACAGTTATTTCTCTAAATATTTCCCGAAATTATAAGAATATTACACGCTTTACCATCAGAATCCAGTTTTAAAATAGTGGTTTACATATGAAAAGAAGTTGATTTTTGCACGACTGGGATGGTGTAAAAATTTCAAATTTACATTAAATAATAACAGGTCTTCTGAAACATTCGTCTCTGTGCATTTATTTTATCGAGATTTACATTTTCCGTTCTACGACGAATACTACTACAAATCACTAAACACTGAAAATACGCACGACACGCGCTGTTTATTATACAATAATATTATTCTAGAGGGCAATTCATTTAACGTAAGACACTCATTATTTTAAAAAGTATTTACGTTTTTGGAAATATTTTTATTACATGGTATAGTCATTACAAAACGACATTTTTCAAAAAAAAAACTATTTTTAAAATATTATCAAAATATTAATTATCAAAATACTTGTAAAAATATTCTGCTTTAGATTATAAAATTAAAACTGTATGTTGTAATTCAAAAAAGTAAAAAACTTAAAAAATATTTTAAAAATAATTTTTTTTTTGAAAAAATGTTGTTTTGTAATGACTTCATACCATGAAACAAAAATATTTCCAAAAATGCAAATACTTTTTGAAATAATGAGTATCATACTGTATATTGAGCACTTTGGTAATATATTATATTGTTCAGTTTATACGCGTTAATCGTTGGTGAAATTATGCTGAATTTATGGCAAAATTAGCTGCCGATTAATGATTTAGATAAAATTAAGGGTCATGGGTTAGGAAGGTAAAACATTTGAACAAGGGAAATATTGTCATTAACTGCATTGGGTAAATAACAGTTTTTATGATTTGGAATGTTGGTATATCGTATTCATAATTCATAATAATGAGTCTTCTTACTTTATTATTAGGTACCTACTACGATTTAGACAGTGTACCATATATATATATAACTAATAAAACGTAATCCATATTAGTATATTCATAACCAATGGAGTAATCTATCGCGTCAAACGTTTATTTAATTAATTAAATTACGACTAAAATACTTTATGCATTCTATCAAATTAGTTTGAATGGCTTGCGCGGCTTGAAACAACGGTTATCACGCCGGAAGTCTAGACTTTAGATGAGAAGTAAAAAAATAATGTACATACATTTTTATAAGCTATGTATGCATAATGAAATTATTTATTAGTTATTCATATTAAGTATTATTTAATTATTTTTAAATAGTATCATATTACTTGTTTTATACTAATATTTAGATTAATAGCATTTTATTTAAAATTTATATATTAATGAAACGGTGTCGCAAAAAAATGAGCTATAATGATACTTTCAAATTTCAAATCCAAGACTGCCAACATTTAGTTACGTCAATAGTTTATTAGTATCTATCACTAAAACTAAATAACTAGGAGTATAATAAGATATTTTACTTTTGCAATGAGAGCAAAAATATATTCAGCTTTAATTTTGACATTAACACGTTTCACTTTAAACACACTTTCAGACGATGAAACGAATTAGCTACTGTATCAATTATGGTTTTAGACTAGTTTCAGTTATTAATAATCATAGACTAGAAATGTCTATTGAAAATTACATTGCTATTATATTGTTTTAAATATTTCATTGAATGGATATTATTTGTCGAGTAACTATATAGATTTGTTTTGTGAAAGAATCATTCACAATTATTCACGTATAATGTATATTGTTAAATACGTACCTACAACAGTTTAAGCGTTTGGATTTTGCGTCAGGAATACTTTATTTTAAAACAATATTATGAATTGTGCAATTTAAATTGTGGAATATACCTAACATACTGCAATTCAATTTATTACACAAAAAATATATTTTATTATGTGTATGTAGTGCATGTATAGTCAATGGTTATCCAACAGTATGATGCAACCGGTTCCGTATCACATAAGACGAGTTCTCTGCAATATAGTCTATAAAACAGTTATTTTAACAACTATAAAACTGTAGCATATTATTATTATTTAATATTTAAGAATTGATAATTATTTATCGTATTCTAACTGAATTCAACGCAGATATACGTATATGATTTGTCTGCTCAAATCATCACCTAGCTATTCAATCTCACACAGTCCTCAAGCGTTCATAATCGTTATTGATACCATCTTCTAAACGCCATAATATTGTCATATATTGAGTCGTGGCCAATTGGCAGTAGGACTTTCGGTTATACGTTCTTTGGTAATGCTTTATTGTCGTCGTAACAATATGCGAGGGCCATTATTTTAAATAAGATTATAATAATATAAAACCACATTGCGGGCTGATGATAAAAAGGTCGTTTAAAAATATTTCATTCATAAAAAGTACGATGTTTAGTAATAATAAATAATATTTTATATGTATTATTCACTCGGTCATTATAATATGGTGGTCATAAACTCGCATCAAGAACGACGAGTGTGAAGTACTTATAATATATGACTATTAGATTACGGACAGTTGTTTATGTTTTTAAAACGTATGTCAATAGAACAAACTGTAAAACATTCATCTGTCAAATGAATATAATATAAAGGTTGTACCTTGAAAACATTAGGCATACTTAAACAATAATAGCCAAATTACGCAAACAATAATCATTTTGAATATTTTAAGAAGCCGACACACAAATCTCAGATAAAACTTAATCACCGACTAGGTAGTCTTGGGAAGTCGGCGCGAATGTATATCGTGTGTATTTAAATCGTACGTTCGGAATTTCGATAATCTGTTGGAATTATGTTCAGTGTAGTAAACGATAAAACACCTCAGATTGTTTTTGCGTTATTAGGTACGTACCAACAATCGATTTACATAATAATATAATATTTAAACTAATATAATATTGTGTACCAGCTAATCGGAAAAGAATATTATTGATCTAATGAAATCGGTTCGATTTAACATCAATATAGGTTAGGTTTATATCAATAGATATGTATCGAAGAATCCGATATGCAGGAATAAATAATAAGTAGGAGCTCAAGATTAAAACATTCCATATTGATAAATTATTATTCGAGTCGATTGGTGTTCCTGGACTGCAATGTCATTTTTTTCTCCTTGTCCGATTTATATAGTATAATATACGTCGCGGGATTATAATGCAATATAATTATTATTAATTTATAAATGTATATAGTGATCTGTTCAAGGCACGGTAGTCATGTATATTGAAATGAAAATTAAATAATAAAGCATAATATAAAATAAAATATTGTTATTGTCAGACGTCCAATTTTTCTGGCATAACTCTACTCAAATATTACTAAGTAATGTAATACACATGATTATGAATTTACGTAGTGTGTTTGGTGACATCGAAATAGTTCTTTAAATAATAATAATGATCACGATATCATGGTCTTTTAGAACGCACATAAAATAATTCGTGTCATATGTGGTATTGGTATGAATTCGATAGAAAAAAAATATCATTTCAAATCAATAACTAAATGAGTACAACAACACGGCAGTGGTAAATCTAATGTTCAATAAATTGGTTAGGGGAAGGGGTAGAAAACGATTACAATTATTTTTAATACGACTCTTGATTTCCCCCTTTGGTTCCTCGCCTATTACTCAAATTAATTAATTAAATAAATTTTCTTTTTTAACAGTTTAGTTTTATTTTTTATTTTATTGAATTCTAATTTTACAGTTAGTATAGATATAATTAAATATAGGTCCAAAAACAAAAAAATACTAAGGCCCAATTTCCGAGGAGGGAAACGATCCACCCGCATTATCCTCCTTCATATAGGCCACTGCCACACGGCGGTGTGTTCATTAGTATTAATAATCCAAGTAATCGAACCGATAATTTAAATGATTATAACGATATAGGTTTACATTTTGTTTTACATTTTTAATTAATTTAACGTCGAATATATTCCCATTACGTTCGGTGTGCAGAAAACCCGAGAACAAACTTTAAATTAGTTAGTTTCGGTTTTATTTTATTTCTTTCTTCTTCTTTTTACAATGCAATAACGGCAAAAGCCCATATGACATATAATTATATTCGTATCCTATCCATTTACTACCTACTATATCGATTTACTCTTAATTACAAACGCAATCGTAAAATTATTCAAATCTCAATGGCGTCTATATTGTCGAATATTAATGTATATATATAAAAAAAAAAAACTAACTCAGCCCTGCGTTATTATTTCCTAATAATTTCTAATAATATTTTCTTATAACGCGCACAATATGTACCTACGTGTAAACACGGATTTCGTTTCGTCCGTTGCAGCGTCTCTCGGAGCGTTCGTCATCGGCACAGTGCTCGGATGGTCCTCGCCGACGCTGACGATGTTGGAGAACGGGACCGCTGTTGGCTTCGAGGTGTCGTCCATGGCCGCGGCGACCGCGTGCTCGCTGTTCGGCGTGGGCGCTGTTATTGGTGCCGTGCCGGCTGGCGCCGTGTCGTCTGTGTTCGGCCGTCGCGTGTCGCTCATCGTCAGCGAGGCGCACGTGGTGTTCGGGTGGCTGATGATCGCGTTTCCGAAGGCTGCTCGGATGCTGTACGTGGGTCGGATACTGCAAGGCGTAGGGTGCGGTGCCATGTGCACCATAATACCCATGTACGTCGGCGAGATAGCCGAACCCGAGATCCGAGGTTATTATCCCGACCGTTTTGTTATTGATGTTATGGTATATAGGTAATAAGACGCTGGTTCTCGGACACACAAGACACTGTGGTTCATACTTCTGTGGACAAATCGGCTGGGACGGAAAAATATCCGCCTAATAATAACACTCATTCGATATTTACCTATTATATCCGGTATTTATATGACGACATCGCAGCGGTACTCATCAAAATATGTTATGCACCGGTAAAAAAAAAAAATAAATAAATGTGCACTTTTGATGGAACAGTTAATACCGCATGTTTTATTTATGTGTAAGAGAAAACTATTTTGAAAGATAATAATAGTGATAACACTTAGAAATATTACACTTTTAACAGTGAAAAAAAACGATAATGGTTAACAACATTTTAGCTGCAAAATAACTGATAATAACTATGTGAGTTTCAATAATTGGTCGTGATGAAGAATAATCGTTTAAAATGAATAATGATGCATATAATTACACTAGCACGCGCTAAAAATAATATTGTGTCAATCAGCAGTCGATCTGAATCGTTTATACTTATTTTCTAATAAAAATAGTGTTTTATTTCAACAATAAGTAACTTTTGAATATTTATGCCGAAGAAATTTAAATATGCAGTGAAATTCGTGAAAAAGCCGTATACGCGTAAAAATACTTATAAATTCGGAATGTATCGTGTATATTATAATTATGTGTTGTGTCTAGATCTCAGAATTGTTTATATCATTTTTACTATCTACAACAAAACACCTTTAGCCGTATATCGGTTATTTGGAAATCGTATACGTGTGTTTCTCACCCGCATGACTCGTTGGTATTTTAGGGTTCCTCGGAGGTTTATACCAGTTGTTTGTCGTGTCCGGCATCATGTACTCGTACGTGCTCGGCAACTTTTTGAATTATACCCAACTCAACTTGGCGTGCGGCGTGTGGATGGCTGTCCACATACTGGGGGTGCTGTACATACCGGAATCGCCGTATTTCCTGATCCAGGAAAACAAAAGAGTTTGCGCCGAAGAGGCGATGGCCCGGCTTCGGGACTCCAGTCACGATTGCAAGTCCGAGCTCGATGAGATACAGGTAAGACGAGTCATTTTATTACAATATATATATTATATTATATTGCGTATAATAATTGAAGCGCACATTTTCGTCTCACTTGCGTATACGTCTTAATCTTAACGTTTGCGTTCGCCCAAATAAGTTCGATTTTAATGACGATCATTATATGCCACGTGTGCCCGCCTACCACAGAAATTCGTCGAAGAAGAACAAAAGAATAGTTACACGGCGCGCGAGGTGCTTGAGAAGGACGTGAACCGGAGGGCGCTGACGATCGGCATCGGTTGCATGTTTTTCCAGCAGACGACCGGCATCAACGCGATCATATTCTACATGAAACATGTGTTCGAGATTTCGGGAAGCGATATCAGTCCCGAAGTGTGCACCACCGTCGTCGGCACAATACAGGTACCATACACGTGACGATATTATGCAATACTGTTATGTCATTCGCGTAACAGTAAACGCATATAATAACAACGTCTAATAACCTCGTAAATCTATTACAACTATATGGATGATTCCACGCCCTCGCCAGTTTCTTTCACTTTGCATCCTCCTTCGTTGCTGTTAAAGTATCCACCATTGTTTATTTGTCGATCAAATGTAGTATAACGGGGTATTTATTTTTTTTAATTTTCGTGCAGAGAAGATTATTATCGACTGTATTTTTCAGGCCACCACTGCAGAGTGGCGACATCAGACTCTGTATGTGAAATAATAAGCAAAATCGATAAATAACACGTTTTATTGTCAGATGTATAGTTGTAGTTGTACGCACTTGCACTAAAACAATCGTTTGAAAAAATAATAAAACCGCTTTTGTTCCGTGGGTTACACGGCGTATTGTGTAGGCAATTTAAGTACATGGATGTTTTGAACTGTGAAACGTATAGATATTGGCTTACAGCCATATAGAAATATTATTATTTCAAATAGGTACTTATTCCGTGTAGGTATTACTGAAACCTCGTGGTAATATTATTTGTTACCCATGGTCAACTTCAACATTCGATCTCGAAAGTTAAAAATACGAATTATTTATTATAAAAACTGTAGTGTGCGATTGTGCAAGGTAAAATTTTATCTAATACGTACTTAATACATAATGTGATAATGGTCACTGTACAATTGACGTTTAAATCAAACAACGTTACTTCATAAAGTTATTAAATTAAGGTAATTTTTAAATCATTGTGATTTTAATTTTATTACACTGTTAAGGATTAAATACAACAAATTATCGTTTATGAAAAAATGCATAATATTATAAAAAATTAAAATTAAAAATTGGTAAAAAATTAATAAATTAAATTGTGCAACACACTCGTTGATAGACGTAAATTGACTAATAATATATAATAACACATATTTCGCTGAAATATTATGACTCAAAAATTTATTTTAAAAATTAACTGATAAGTGAATATAGTTGACGGCCGTCCTAAAATGAAACGTATTAATAGTCATCGCAATTTTTTGTTAACACAGAAAAACTTTAAATCACAATTGCCCACTCGGTACACATGTAAAAAAAAACCAATAGACAATTTATAAATTATAATATATATATATATATATATATATTTAAGAAGTTAATTAAAAATCTGTTCAATAGTATGAAAATAAGTATATTTGATAAATAAATATATAATACATGGCACGAACAACATGGTGAGAAAATTACCAATTGGTATAACACATTTTAATTAAACTAATAGGTCTTTACACTATAATCATAATATTAAAAACATATTGTCGCCTCTCACTGAATGTTACAAGATTATCTGCAGTTCGAATTTAACAATATACAAACTGTTTTAATTTTTTCTGGTGAGCTGTAATTAAAATGTTAAAATAAAATCATTATCAAATACTCAGATAAATCTATTACTATCGAACATGTATTAACTATCCATTAAAATGTCGATCATTTTATTTCATGACTGATATTTAAAAATATTGTTTGTATCTATGCTACTTGTTATATGCATGTGTATTTGATAGAATATTATAAAATTACGATTACATGCAAAAAATGCACGATTTTTTTTTTTATTTTAATTGTTTACGTTTATCTTTATTTATTTTTACTGTACCTATTATAACGATTTAGCAATAAATAAGTCGATTTTTTTTTTAAGAAATTACAACATTTAAAAATGACTTTTTATATAAATATATTTTTTAAACTGAAATCAAGTTTTTTTCTATCTACAGTGGAGAGTTAAGTATAGTATTATAGTACTTTGATAGCATTTTAAATCCAGTCCAAGATAATTTACGATATTTATGTTTTATACAAAACCCAATTTGTCACTGATGCATATAAAAGTTTTGTTATTTATAAAATGAGTAGAAATTGTGAATACATGAATATAAAATAAAAATATTTTCAAATAATTGTGAAATCGATAAAACGGTTTTATTTATACAAATTTCTTAGAATTAAATTTTTTATATTGTTCTATATTTATTGTTTAAGACAGTGAAATGATTATAAATTTATTCTAGAGTGGGTTAAGTGCTTATAATCATATTGTCTTCATGCTACGTCCCATACAACTATATTAATCATCCAATTTTATAAATCATTTATTCTTCTATAATAAATTATAAGCTAAAATAAGTAAATGGTTTTTACTAATAATTAATTAGTAAACAATAATAGTATAATTTAATTAATTATGTATTTATATCAGAGTATTAAGTTTATTTTTCTTGGTTTTTTCGCTAAAATGTTGATAGTATCTTCTATAAAGGAAATGTTCAACTAAGATCTTTCATAAGGTATGCTAATACCGTAGGTAACACATTGTTAAACTTTTACAGCGACCTACAATATAGGTTCTTCATACTAATTACATTTTCAACATATAGTTACGTCTTACGTAATACGTTCACAGAAATTGAAAGCAATTTTGATTTTCCTAAAATTTCTGGGAAGGCTATATTCCCCTAAGACCCTTCAGAATATCGCCACTGTATTTCTAATACATAACGCAATTAATTAAAAAATAAGTTAAAAATTAAAATTAATATTGTACAATATATTTAGCATAATTATTAAATAGTTAAATTTGTAACATATAATAAGTACCTAGTTTAATTATGAGGAAATAAATTATTTATAAATAATATTATAATACTATATTACTCTCTCTAATATATATATATATATATATATATATTAAGTGAAAGCACTAAAAGCATAAAATCAATTAGCCAAATAAAGAGTTCTAATTTATTCAACTAGCTAATAAGTGCAGGTTGTGGGCATTTGAATTGTTAATACGTTGCATTAAGGGTCAATAAAATTTAATTTGAAAACAAAATGGCTCTTGGAATTAATATCCTCAATACTTACGCCACTGGTATGATATGAAACTTTATATTTTATATGTAATATACAATATTGTTGTTATAGGTGGCAATGACATTCGTTTCTATGATGATTACGGACAAGTTTGGTAGACGTTCATTAATGGTGTACTCGATGACTTCCATGGGCGTCTGCTTACTGGCTTTATCGTACTATTTTTTTTCAAAAAAATACAACCCCCACGTGGCCGAAACACTGGACTGGTTACCACTCGTGGCCATAGTGTTTTACATATCCATGTTCTCGATCGGTTGCGGTCCCATACCGTATATAATCATTGGAGAAATATTCTCGTCAGAAGTTAGTCTTTTGATTAATTGTTTACATAATGTTATACTAAAGTAACCTGCACGAATGGCACATTTTTCATTACGATTACAAACGATATTTGATATTATCATAAACTGTGAACATCAATTTTTTTTTTTTTTTAATGCACAAGAAATTTACATTTCAAAATGCATAAGTAATACAGCTATAATTACTATTTATATTAATATTTTTGTAGTTTAAATCGATGGGCACAGGCATGTCAATAGCCACCAACTGGATATTGGTCTGGCTGGTAACGTGTCTGGCGGAACCTATGGACAAATTTATCGGTCCGAGTGGTACGTTTTTCGTATACTCCGGTTTCTGTTTTATGGGCATGCTGTTCGTCGTGAATTGTGTACCAGAGACCAAAAATCGATCTCTAGCTGTGATTCAATCGGACCTCGAAAAGAACTAACAAACGGATTGTATTCCATATCTAGTGGATGAAACTGTTTAAATCACTCTATAAACACGTTGTAATTTTGATTAAAATGAAATGTATGATTGAGATCTGGAAATAAGTAATAACATATTTTGTATAATATTATTAATAATGGTAAAAATTATCGATGAAATAAATTTATATAATTTAGAAATGGTGTACATGATAATAATGTTTTAACCATCATATTTATTAACTGTACCTATCTTCATGTATACATATGTATCGTTATTTGGGCACATAAACATAATTAGCTAATGATGATAAATATTAAACAATTTACTCGTAAACTGTTAACAGTATAATATTAATTCATAATTGTATTATATAAACACGATGTACTCAAGAATTTAGACACGATATAAATAAACAACTAAACTTGTATCATATGATGAAAATTAAATTTCTAAAACGTTGAAAATATATTTTTGGATTATAAACTTAAAACTCTAGAATAAAATGTAATTTATTGTGAAAATCTATTTTATAACGTGTTAGCATCCCAAATCTAAGTGTTATGTAAAATAATTAATTATTATAACTTTATGTCATTTTTAAGACTAAACATATTATATAATGATTTGATTTTACGTATTAGTTTTAAGCATATATAAATACGTCCAAATTATCAGTATTTGTATAATTAATTTATAAGTAAAGTAATAAATAATATACTTCAAGTAATAAAAAATGACGTATACCTAAAATTATTTATATTAGATATTATAGCAAAATATAATATTAATATTATACTGAAATTGTACACAATTATGAAGTGTAAATAAAGTACAAACCATAACTAATTGATGACGAACGTATAATATTTAAATATAATACTTTACAGTCAAAACATTTTTTAAAAATAAAATAACTATAAATTATAATCCATTAAAATCAAATAAACAATTAACAAGCAATAAACTCATTGAAAGATACTCAATATGAGAGTAGCCCTACAGACTAAGTTGTTTACGATTTGGTTTTAATTTATTCATACTAGCTGAAATTTTATTTGGCCGACGAAAACATTTAAAATTATATTTAGAAAATATTTACCTAAACTAAATGTTAAATAACAATGTATGTGTCATTGGTTTCGCGTTTGTATTAAAATACGCGAATACCTTGAAATTATTATTTCGTATTGTGTACAACTGATAAAAACGCGCAAATATTTTATTTATTGGTTATTTTTTATCCTGCTATATCTGAAAAATAACGTAGTTTTATAACTGTTGTAAACGTATAATAGTATATTACTTATAAAATATAGCATAATATGTATGTGCTTAAAAATGCCAGCTGAACCGAAAATGTTTTCAATTTTACAATAAATATAACTCGATCACATTCCGTATACGTTTAGGTTTTTACCATGGGATTTATTTATTTATTTGCGAGTTAAAAAATATTTTATCTTGGGAGTATAACAATACAATATTATAAGAGCTATAGTCCCGCTGTAATATTACACCTATTATAGTAAATACAATATCTATTACTGCCGAATTTCTGCGCCGATAATGACAATAATATTACACCCACCAGACATATTTTAGTGCTAAACGTGTAAAAATTAATGTCACAGACATCGATACGAATTTTACTAATAATGATAATGTAATAAAATTGCAATACCGATGTACGTGACTGAAGTAAATTGCATTATTCCGTTCACGTTTAATTTATGAATAAAATATGGTGTATATGCTGTGCGATGATGACGAACATAAGGGTCGATATTAACTACGATTCGCAAAATAATTACATTTATCAGCAAATTCAACTCAATAATAAGGTGTAGTTTTTAAACGTTAAGTTCGAACGTAGAATAGATAATTGGATGTGTATTGTTATCGCGACCTACGACTCTGTATGCCTTTGTTGAATAAAGGCGTATTGTGAATAACTCGGGACAATCTATATATTATAATACGCCGACATAGGTAGAATAATAAATAATGTGTTTATAAAATGGTATAATCGATCACTTATTAATCAATTTCTACCACGGTGGCGTGGATATACTCAAACACGACAATATTTAAGAGACGATCTCGTGGTAATGATAGATAACAAGCAACGGGGCAATCAATATACTAATTTTACACCGAAACAGCAATAAAATTGGAGGGAGGATGACCTTAACAATTTTTAATAACCGTCAAATTTGCATACAGTATTTTATCGACAGATAGTGAATGGATACGTTTAACAACTGATTACGACGAACAAAATAACATGCAATTAATTACCTAACCCGGTCTTGACATGATCCAAGTCGGATGTTGTGGCATAATAGTTTGTGAATAAACCATCACATCATTTTTCGACGTGACTATAAAATTATAATTTAAAACCCAGAAAAGTAAAACTC